>PQWD01001034.1:104991-160425 GCA_019425675.1 Leucinodes orbonalis
TCATCATTACAGCCCAATTATGTCCACTGCTGAACGAAGGCCTCCCCTAATGATTTCCACGCGGACCGATCCCTTGCAGTTGACATCCATCTGCTACCCGCCACCTTAACCAGATCATCCGTCCATCTGGTTGGGGGTCGGCCTACGCTTCGCTTTCCGTTACGTGGACGCCACTCGAGAACCTTCCGCCCCATCGGCCATCGGTTCTACGCACTATGTGCCCTGCCCACTGCCACTTCAACTTGCTAATCCTTGGGCTATGTCGGTCACCCTAGTTCTCCTACGGATATCATTTCGGATTATCGATTATCGCGTAGGGAGACACCTAACATAGCCCTCTCCATAGCACGCTGAGCAACCTTGAGTCTATTCAAGAGGCCCTTAGTGAGCGACCACGTTTCGCTTTCGTATGTCATAACTGGCAACACACACTGGTCAAAGACCTTCGTCTTGAGACACTGAGGTATTTTGGACGAAAAGATCTGCCTTAACTTCCCGAACGCTGCCCATCCTAATTGGATTCGACGAGAAACCTCCTTCTCGAAGTTGGACCTACCCATTTGGACTACCTGTCCCAGGTACACATATTCGTCAACAACTTCGAGGACAGAACTTCCAACTGATATCGGTATAGGTACGACATGGGCATTAGACATGACTTTCGTCTTGTCCATGTTCATTTTAAGACCCACCTGTTGAGAAGCTCCGTCTAGGGTTTCGAGCATAGTGCTTAAATCCTCCATGGATTCTGCCATGACTACTATATCATCGGCAAATCGAAGATGAGTGATGTACTCGCCATTCACGTTGATGCCAAGTCCTTTCCAATCGAGCAGCTTAAACATATCTTCCAACGCAACTGTGAACAGTTTCGGAGATATAACGTCTCCCTGTCTCACTCCTCGGTGCAATTGGATAGGTTGTGTAAGCTCTTCATGTACACGGACTGACATAGTAGCGCTCTCGTACAGACATCTCAGTACTTCGATATAGCGAAAGTCAATATGGCACCGTTGGAGGCCTGAAGCACAGCCCAAGTCTCGATCGAATCAAAGGCTTTCTCATAGTCCACAAACGCCAAGCATAATGGCCGGTTATACTCTCTAGTCTTCTGTATAACCTGCCGCAGCGTATGTATGTGGTCTATGGTGCTGAAGCCTTTGCGGAACCCGGCTTGTTCGGGGGGCTGGAAATCATCAAACCTACGCGCGAGACGGTTCGTGATGACTCTGGAGAACAACTTGTAAATGTGGCTCAATATCGTGATGGGTCTATAATTCTTCAGCAAGGTTATATATATATATATATTTTATTTAGGTATGAGAGCTTCAGTAATCATATTTCCTAACCATAGCATACTTAACCTGCTTAATAAAAAATCTAGCAATATGTCTATTATATTTCAGTAAAATAAAGCCTGTAAAAGAACGGAGTAGCACGTGCGTTGCCACTCTTGCCACGTTGGTAATTTACCTTCATAAAATACCTATGGAGCGTCGGTGGCTCAGTGGTGTGGACTGTCGCCTTCCTACCGGGAGGGCTGAGGTTCAAATCCCGACACGTACCAATGTATTTTCGAATTTTCGAAAAATATATGTACGTTATCCGACGCTCTTACGGTGAAGGATAACATCGTGAGGAAACCTTCATGCACGCCTGCAAAGAGATTCGAAGGTTGTGTGTGAAGTCGTCCAATCCGCACTGGGCCCGCGTGGACGACTAAGGCCTAATCACCCTATACGGGTAGGCTCGTGCCCCTCGGTGGGGACGTTTAATGAGCTGATGATGATGATGAAAATACCTATGACGTTTTTATTCCAGTAGTTTATTTGGAGTGCGCTTATGTCATAATATCAGTAGGTACGTCTTGTATACCAATACCTATAATCGAGTATTTTTTGTATATAATTAACCCCGACATAATTATAGAGCTCTGAACTAATAAGCCTCATTCAATGTTGATTTCATTACTTAGAAACATCGGACCTATTCAGATATTTCAGATTTTACGTAATTGCCGAGCACCGTCTTAGCAGGAATTCTGATTGCTATATGAATGTGAGTCCGAGTTCTGCTCGTATCTTTATGTCAACATAGTATTATGTGCACATTTAAATCTATAAATATCAATCGTATTTACAGACACAAATATAAAAGAGAAGATTCCAATTTTAGGAAAGTAAAAATTATTTGTTTTATTTTATAATTAACCACGGAAAAAATACAAGGTTCCGAACTAATATTCAACTTTACACCACTGTTATCCGGAACTGGCACTGATGCGTAACTCGCCATAGGGAAAAATCTAAATAGAGGTCAATACAACATTTGTTTTAATAAATTACGTTTTGTTTCGTAATAACTTTAATTTAAACTAACACATCCCTAGGCTCTATTGTAGTAAATAAACAATAACGTAAATCAACGATTATCATGATCTTTATTACTACCTTAAGGAAAACCGCAAACGTATTTAATTAGACAATTTGATAAGTAACTAATTATGGGTTTACCGGACTTCCCCAGATATAAATAGATTTTGGACTAAAACAAACTGTCCGTCTATTGAACCGTCACGCTTTTTGCCATTACGCTAGTTTTTCAACTATTAGATACATAATATATCACTAAATGTTGCTTATTCAAGAACCTACGTTACATGTCCTTTTCGTCATCACCATCATCAGTTCATTATACGTCCCTACCAAGGGGCACGAGCCTACCCGTAAAGGGTGTATAGGCCACGGCGTTCACGCGGGTGAATGCGGATTGGCCGACTGCACGCACAACCAAGAACAAGAATAAGAGCGTCGAATAAACATTATGTACATATAAACTCAAAATTATATGTACGTTTATTCGACGCTCTTACGGTGAAGGAAAACATCGTGAGGAAACCTACGCACGCCTGCGATGCGATTCAAAGGTTGAGCGAGAAGTCCGATAATCCGCCCTGGTTCCGGTAAACTACTAAACCCTATACACCCTTTACAGGTAGGCTTGGGCCCCTCGGTGGCTACGTTTAATTAGCTAATGATGATATTTTTTTTAGCTTTCTTATTTATTTATCATCATTTCAGCCTTAAAATTCACTGCTGGACTACGTTCCTTCAAGGGACTACTTCTGATTCTGATTCGAATACCGTTGTAAAAGAGAGAAAAACAAAGGCGCGCGAAATTCGGGAGCTTTTTTTTGCATTTGTTTTATGTTTTGACAAAAGGAAAACGAATCATACTCACTTTATACAAAAACTCAGCACACACAACACATACACATACACACATTACATACAAAATATATTGAACAAGTTAACAACTGTGTACAATATATAGAACATTTTTTTTAATCATTAGTGGCTGGTATATACTTATAGAGCGTCGGTGGCTCATTGGTGTGGACTGTCGCCTTCCTACCGGGAGGGCTGAGGTTCAAATCCCGACACGTACCAATGTATTTTCGAATTTTCGAAAAATATATGTTCGTTATCCGACGCTCTTACGGTGAAGGAAAACATCGTGAGGAAACCTTCATACATGCCTGCGAAGAGATTCGAAGGGTGTGTGTGAAGTCGTCCAATCCGCACTGGGCCCGCGTGGACGACTAAGGCCTAATCACCCTATACGGGTAGGCTCGTGCCCTCGGTGGGGACGTTTAATGAGATGATGATGATATACTTACAGATTCTTTGGCTAAAAGAGCTTGAGTGAGCGCTCATTATTATATTTTTATTCCTTTTTTGGTTCATTTTATTCTCATATTGATTTCATAATTTATTGTAATATTGATGAATAAAATATTGTAAAATTTCTTCATTAGAACGCGAGGCTACTTCAAGTATTTACTTTAATCCGTATTCGTGCCGGTTCAAACATTTTTAATCCAAATAAAACTAAGTCCATATAAAGTTTTAAAATCTATATATTTTTTTTAAATTTATGTCACACTGCAGTTCAACGTATAATATTGATTTGTCTATAACACATTATCTAAGATTTAACTGAATCTTCTTGTTTACTTTTTATACAAGCAGCTTTTTAAAATTAAGCTATAACGAAATATTTGCAACAAATCTAATATTACCTACAAATATTTTTCTCGTATGACGCAAAATCAATAACTTTTGACATAAAAGCCTATATCTTCTTATTAATCAATGACGTCTTCTTTGTTAAGAACAAGGTACCTATCGTATTTAATTTTAATAAACATGTTAGTCACTGTTTTGATGAAGATAAACCTTATTAATATTGTTATCATAAAACTTTATTAATACAAAATGTATTTTTTTATTTTTACACGGAAAAATGTAAATTTATTTATTTATTTTATTTATTTAAAAACTTTATTGCACATAAAATACAATGTACAGTACAAGGCGAACTTAATGCCGAACGGCCTCTACCTAAATGTATAAAGTAAAAATTGTATTATTTTACAATTCGTCGGGCTCAATGGTGTGGACTGTTGCCCTTCTACCGGGAGGTCTAAGGTCCAATTTCGCCACGAACATTTGTTTTCAAATTTTCGAAAATATATGTACGTTATCCGACGCTCTTACGGTGAAGTTACAGAAAAAAATCATAAAATAGTACATAATATACTAATCAATCATAAAAATATAAGTTTTGCATTTACAAAAATATCCCTTACATATTATTGTCTTTTTGTAGTCAGTGTAGGCGCATTGTAGTTTGCAGGTTCCTATTACACATGAACTCAACGAGCTCAATACATACTTATAAGGCTTTAAAAAACATCAACAAAGTGTTTCCTTTGAGTTTTGTTATGACATCCGATGCACAGTTTTGAATGCAACGAAAGTGATCAAATAAACAGGGCAATAGTCAGATGCTACGCGAGCGTACACGTGTCTTGGAGCACGTAGGTGCCTAAGGTAACACGCTTTTAACGCAGTATTTGGTGCGGTTCAAGCCACATACACTTTTAAACCTCTGTGCTTGATACTGAAAAAAAAGAAAGCATTCGAATTTCGCGCGTCTTTTGTTTTTCCTACTTTTTCAAGACAAACAAAATTCAATAATTATTTACATTCTTGATGAATTATAAAGCACGTTATAGACTTTAACGGACGTAAAGACTGAATATTTTCTACATCAACGATTACAATAAGGTATATATTATACTTATTTAACGCAACTGGTAAAAATGTATCGTGTAGTTACGGATACATATAATATTTCAGGATGTCTTTAATTACAAAGATAGTAATGCCAAAGATATGGTATATTTTGTTTTATCTTATCGTAGTAGAATATTTCTAATTAACAGTAATATTTATTTATTAGTAACATATAAGTTTTATCTTTAAATATTTTTTCTCACTCGCCACCCCGGCCAAACGCGGAATGGTGGTTGGTAACGACTATCATTTGAAGCTTTGAGCTGAAACCAATGACCAAACGTGGCTTCTTAATCAGGAAGGTAACTTTTTGTCATCCATCTCATGTGTAGGGTTGTCAATTTTACAAATAATATAATATATTTAGGTCTGTGAAGATTATTAAACGGTATTTTCGAAAAAGGAAAAGTATTTTATTTATTGATCGTTTTAAATATTTTTTTGACAATTAAGTTAGAATAAATGCATTCATCACTGATGTATTTCGTATACTTTATTTTTGTCCAACAGTAAAAAGAATAATTTTAAAAGTATAGTTTATAACAGTATAGTTGGCAACCCTACACATGACTGACCATTACGACTGGTGACAACTTTTTGTGATCATTTATGGATTGCCGTATTTTTCAAATTTTAAAATTTTGCTAACTTTTACGTATTTTTAACATTTTACAACCTCTTACTATATATATAGCACTTGTTTCCACCACTTATTTCATTCATAACGTCCGCTGTTGGACAAAGCTGTAGTATTTTTAGTAGTAACAGTAAAATATATATTTAAGTATTCCAATATGGGTCATGGATATATGTAATTTGCTATCGACAGTTAAATAGTTATTAGAGTGTAAAGTTCTAAATGTATGTCAAATACGGTAGGATTATTGGAACAAATTAGATCTTATTTTGTGTAAACATGTGATTTTTTAAATCCTTTAGTTACTTATTTTAGTAAACCTAATGTCGTGCCAGATTTTTGTTTCGTAGACCTTACACAAATCCGTAGACCTTCGTCCTATTATTCATGATAAATCAAAAGTGGAAAAATCATGGTAAGTGGTCTCGCTTGGAATAAATATGCTAAAGTCACAATATCCAGTTACTTCACCCTTGAGCCCGTAACACAATTCATAATTCATGTTGTATACCATTAGTAAAGATTAATAATAATTGGAGATTTAGTCATCGTTATACATCATCTCCCTCAGATACTGCTGCTAATTCCTAACTACATTAATTAATGACAATAAATATAAAGACCCATTACTCTATAATTACGTCTCGCGCTTGGCCGTTGTCGACTAGACTCGCCGGCGCAGGCGCAAGTTGTCAACGCGAAACACTGTTGCGTCATAAAGGTCGTCATACACGAAAGGCTTGCACTTTAATTTATTAATAATATTATCCCATGCAAAGTACTTATCATATTAAAATTCATTATAATTCGTTGTCTTCACTATTTAACATGCCTATCAGTAAGAAGGTTCGTTATGTAATTAATATAATAGTTTCTTTGATTCTTATTTAGACATGGTTGAAGTGTCGACTTCAGGTGCTCGTTTTTTGGTAATCTTGGGACTTCGTGGGCCTATTCTTTTCATTGTACTATTTTTCAGTGTAGACAGTATATTATTTAAAACATTACAATCGAAAAACAATTACAAATGGAAAGGTATTAGTGGTATGATAGAAATGAAAGTGTATACATCCTTTAAATAACATTTGTGAAATAACAAATCAGAAGATAGCCTACTTTTACCACTAGCCTCTTGTTCCGTTGTACATGTCGATGTTTGTTTAATCGCTTATTACACACAAATTAACTATCCGACCTAATATCGAAAAAGTTCACACAACATTTATTTTCTAAGTAACTCTACCATCAAATTAGACTATCAAAAACTCTACACCGAGTTGTGACTGTTCGTGTATCGCTTACTTTAGACGCGTGCGCAGTTGGTGCACTGTCGTTAATAGTACACATTGATTGGCGTTATTGGCATTCTAGAGCAAGCTTGTTAGCGAAATATTGAGGATAAAGCTGTAGGCAAATGGCTCACTTTGGGCTCTTACCCTAATATGGTAGGTTGGTGACTGACAAGTCAATCGTGTCACACAATCCACATGAAATCTGCAGAGTTAGATTGGATTGATTGACGACCCATTTGGTGTTGCGGTTGAGACGTCGACTACAACACCAAGGGTTGGTTCGATCCCCTACAGTTCAAACATTTGTGTGCATGAACATCTCTGTTTGTAATGGTCTGGGTTTTTCTATGTATCATATGTATGTATTTACAAAAAAAAATGTATATAAGTATATTATCCGTTGTTTAGTACCCATAATACAGCTTCACCTTGGGACTAGATGGCGCTGTGTGAATGTCAGTGGATATTTATTTATTTATTATGTTTCCGTAAGTGAATTGTAAGATCGTTTAAAGTAAATGACTTATTATAAATTTGCTTAATTTTAATTAAAAGTGACAGAATATACTGAAAATATAATTGAAAATATTGAAATAACTAATACAACTATTTTCAGGGATCGGTCCGCGTGGAAATCATTAGAGGAGCCTTCGTTCAGCAGTGGACGTTTAAGGCTGTATAATGATTATGATATTTGTTAATAGTATCAAACACTGTATATATATTTATCTATAAATATTTACTCTACATTAGATGCAGTACGTATGTTTAAAGAAACTTTAATATTTATTAATAGATTTTCTAGATTACGTTACAAATATTTCAAGCATCAAACAAAAATGGATACTTAAAGAATCAACTTCATATTGATGAATTACCATATCAAAATAATCTTTCACCATAAAAGTGAGTGACAAGATAATACAATCAAAAACACATCATAACCTGTATTAAAACTAAACAGACTGTGATTAAAGTATCTAATTATGCGTACCTATTTCCTCGTGCAGACCACAAGCCATAGAGCTCGGGCAATGTCCAGGAATGTTTCCTTTTTCAAAATTAAACATTTGCACAGATTATAAGACTGGTCATAGATATGACGTCACACGCGACATATCACAGATAACGTTAATCTATTAACCCACTAACTACGTAACATGTGATAAAATATTTGTATTACATGTAACTTTTTTATCTAAATTTCTTTCATCAATACAGCATTTTACTTTAACAGTCTGTAACAGCTCACTGCTGGATTTAAGGGTTGATTTATTGTAACTAAGGGTTTTTCGACAAGCCACGTGTCAAGTTAGCAGTAGGTACTTTAAAAGGATGAACCCCTTACGACAACCATATCATGTAGAGTATAATCGTACAGTACTTACTGATTTCTAGCTGATAAACTCAATACATGCCTACAAATCAAATAAGAAGTGTTATTTTCTTTCTAAAATTAATTAATTTGTGTTTAAGCCTGCCCTTATATCATTTATTTATTAAAGTCCTTATCTTTTTGATTGAACCTTTCGCTATTGGCTCCAGATGGCCTTCATAGCTTTACCGGACAAGCAGCGAGATGGTTCTCAGTCTAAATAATAAACGCAATNTTTAGTAAACCTAATGTCGTGCCAGATTTTTGTTTCGTAGACCTTACACAAATCCGTAGACCTTCGTCCTATTATTCATGATAAATCAAAAGTGGAAAAATCATGGTAAGTGGTCTCGCTTGGAATAAATATGCTAAAGTCACAATATCCAGTTACTTCACCCTTGAGCCCGTAACACAATTCATATTGTATACCATTAGTAAAGATTAATAATAATTGGAGATTTAGTCATCGTTATACATCATCTCCCTCAGATACTGCTGCTAATTCCTAACTACATTAATTAATGACAATAAATATAAAGACCCATTACTCTATAATTACGTCTCGCGCTTGGCCGTTGTCGACTAGACTCGCCGGCGCAGGCGCAAGTTGTCAACGCGAAACACTGTTGCGTCATATAAAGGTCGTCATACACGAAAGGCTTGCACTTTAATTTTATTAATAATATTATCCCATGCATAAGTACTTATCATATTAAAATTCATTATAATTCGTTGTCTTCACTATTTAACATGCCTATCAGTAAGAAGGGTTCGTTATGTAATTAATATAATAGTTTCTTTGATTCTTATTTAGACATGGTTGAAGTGTCGACTTCAGGTGCTCGTTTTTTGGTAATCTTGGGACTTCGTGGGCCTATTCTTTTCATTGTACTATTTTTCAGTGTAGACAGTATATTATTTAAAACATTACAATCGAAAAACAATTACAAATGGAAAGGTATTAGTGGTATGATAGAATTATGAAAGTGTATACATTCCTTGAAATAACATTTGTGAAATAACAAATCAGAAGATAGCCTACTTTTACCACTAGCCTCTTGTTCCGTTGTACATGTCGATGTTTGTTTAATCGCTTATTACACGATTACACACAAATTAACTATCCGACCTAATATCGAAAAAGTTCACACAACATTTATTTTCTAAGTAACTCTACCATCAAATTAGACTATCAAAAACTCTACACCGAGTTGTGACTGTTCGTGTATCGCTTACTTTTAGACGCGTGCGCAGTTGGTGCACTGTCGTTAATAGTACACATTGATTGGCGTTATTGGCATTCTAGAGCAAGCTTGTTAGCGAAATATTGAGGATAAAGCTGTAGGCAAATGGCTCACTTTGGGCTCTTACCCTAATATGGTAGGTTGGTGACTGACAAGTCAATCGTGTCACACAATCCACATGAAATCTGCAGAGTTAGATTGGATTGATTGACGACCCATTTGGTGTTGCGGTTGAGACGTCGACTGCAACACCAAGGGTTGCGGGTTCGATCCCCCGGCAGTTCAACTATTTGTGTGCATGAACATCTCTGTTTGTAATGGTCTGGGTGTTTTCTATGTATTATATGTATGTATTTACAAAAAAAAATGTATATAAGTATATTTATCCGTTGTTTAGTACCCATAATACAGGCTTCACGCTTACCTTGGGACTAGATGGCGCTGTGTGAATGTCAGTGGATATTTATTTATTTATTTTATTATGTTTTCGTAAGTGAATTGTAAGATCGTTTAAAGTAAATGACTTATTATAAATTTGCTTAATTTTTAATTAAAAGTGGACAGAATATACTGAAAATATAATTGAAAATATTGAAATAACTAATACAACTATTTTTCAGGGATCGGTCCGCGTGGAAATCATTAGAGGAGGCCTTCGTTCAGCAGTGGACGTTTAAGGCTGTAATAATGATTATGATATTTGTTAAGAGTATCAAACACTGTATATATATTTTTATCTATAAATATTTACTCTACATTAGATGCAGTACGTATGTTTAAAGAAACTTTAATATTTATTAATAGATTTTTCTAGATTACGTTACAAATATTTCAAGCATCAAACAAAAATGGATACTTAAAGAATCAACTTCATATTGATGAATTACCATATCAAAATAATCTTTCACCATAAAAGTGAGTGACAAGATAATACAATCAAAAACACATCATAACCTGTATTAAAACTAAACAGACTGTGATTAAAGTATCTAATTATGCGTACCTATTTCCTCGTGCAGACCACAAGGCCATAGAGCTCGGGGCAATGTCCAGGAATGTTTCCTTTTTCAAAATTAAACATTTGCACAGATTATACAAGACTGGTCATAGATATGACGTCACACGCGACATATCACAGATAACGTTAATCTATTAACCCACTAACTACGTAACATGTGATAAAATATTTGTATTACATGTAACTTTTTTATCTAAATTTCTTTCATCAATACAGCATTTTACTTTAACAGTCTGTAACAGCTCACTGCTGGATTTAAGGGTTGATTTATTGTAACTAAGGGTTTTTCGACAAGCCACGTGTCAAGTTAGCAGTAGGTACTTTAAAAGGATGAACCCCTTACGACAACCATATCATGTAGAGTATAATCGTACAGTACTTACTGATTTCTAGCTGATAAACTCAATACATGCCTACAAATCAAATAAGAAGTGTTATTTCTTTTAAAATTAATTAATTTGTGTTTAAGCCTGCCCTTATATCATTTATTTATTAAAGTCCTTATTTTTTGATTGAACCTTTCGCTATTGGCTCCAGATGGCCTTCATAGCTTTACCGGACAAGCAGCGAGATGGTTCTCAGTCTAAATAATAAACGCAATTCATTAACCATTTAAGAAAGAAAAATATCGGAAACATTGTTGTTCGGCTTGAAATACCTTATCTTAATACAATGTATACTAAATCAATATTATCCAAGTAACAACAAGTACCTATTGATTGTCTGATACATATTTGACAGTCGATAAGATATGTGAAACTTTGTCAACCTCGTTGGCATGTGGAAATTCATTCTAGTATATATTAAAGCGCGTGAGCGTCGGTGGCTCAATGATGTGTTGCTTCCCGATCTAGAGGCACACGTTTAAAGCCCATCACGTACCAATGTGATTTAGAATTTTCGAAATTATATTAACGTTATCCGATGCTTGCGGTGAAGGTAAACATCGTCAGAACACCTGCGCACGCCTGCGAAGAGATGCAATAATTGAACGTGAAGTCGTCCAACCCGCACTGGGCCCGCGTGAACGACTATAAACCCTATACGGGTAGGCTCATAGATTTCCCGATACAATTCAGATGTCTGTGGGTAGGCTCGTGCCCCTCGGTGGGGACGTTGAATGAGCTGATGATGATGATGATATATTTGTGCGAAACAATGCATGAGTAATATAATCATATTATAATGAACGGTGTTGAAAATTGATCAGTTGACTAAAACAGTTTTCAAATCAATTCAACTACACATAAACTATATTAATAGTATTTTAGGGTTAGTAGAATATTTAGTTCAAGCGCCCATAAAGAATATTTTTTTCTGTTAGGTATTCTATGAAATTCCCACTACTTGACCTAGACAATGCAATTTATTTCTATTGTTCTTCCAGTTATTGAGCAATGCAAATAAATACGTGAATATAATAACTACAAAGAGCGTGCCAAAGAAACTATCTGATGTGTGCTATCAGTACCTGTTATACTTTTTTCTGTACGAAATGACTCAATCTACTTGATTTGTCATTTTCTTTGGAAGTTTCTTCTTGCTAAAAAAAAACATTTTCTGTTAATCTTTTTTTTCTTTTGTGTCTCTCTTCATGATTTCATACTTCGGAGGGCATGTTAAGCCCTCGGCGTCGGCTATATTTTTAGCATAGTACGAGTAATAATACACTAGCAATCCGCATTGATAATTATTATCTTGATTATCATTGAGCAACTTTAAAAATAAATAAACACGACATCATAACGACATTTAAATCTGAGCATAATATGGAAACATAATATTACGTAGAAAAAACAGACTCAGGAAAACCAAACGCTTTGTTTATTAGATTGATTTACATGACCTTTCAACACAGGATTCTATTGAAAGTTAAATTTTCTTCTGTTTTATTAAAATTAAATGTCAAGACTCCCATGGACACACATACTCGAAAATCAATTGGTATTTTCTGTAAAGTAAAAATCCTCGCGTAATGAAAAGCTGGAACCTTATTCCAGCGATAGGTGTTTTGGCTGTATTATTGTGCAATCTAACATTTTTAAGCTTCGCTTTAGTTAGTTTAGTCCATTTTCGGTTATAGATCACTCGGAATATCCCTATCTTACGCTTAACTTGCCAGCGACCATTCACTTATTATTACTTCGGCGGGAACCTAGCGCTTCATCATCATGTAGCGCTAGACGCACGGACTAATGACTAGTTTAAATTATAACTATTTACTACTTTAAAAAGTAATTATTTTAAGGCTTTCTTGACACTATTATTTTGCACGTTTTCTGTTATTGGTTTCATTCACATTACGTCATCAAATGCACCATCGACTAAATTTATCGTTGCGTTTTATGTCTCTTTGCTTTCCTTCGAGTAAAGTGCGATCTGATTGACTCACATCAAAAATACACATTGAATATAGCACAATATATATTTCCTCGACAGCATCAAATCACGGCTTACCAAGAAACTAAGGGACAAGAAAAATATAATAAAATCTACGATTAAACGCTTGTGAAATTCCGCCGGGCTTACGTAGAATTTTCTATCGCTCAGTAGTTTTCCTGATACCAGCGCACATCATTAACTAAAGCTTCCATTCAGGAATAGCATTTAAGCATCGACCTGAGAGCTTGGGTAAAAGACGGTGATAGCTACAAAAGGGTTTTGATTTGAATTCCCTCAGGTGAAATTATGTATAATTAATCAGGATATAATGTTAGTATTATTGTTATTGATACTTTTTAGCCAAAAATGTTTCAGTATTATATATTACATTATTTTAGCGATCTAAATAAAAAAAAGCCCTTTGTACGCCAATGACAGCAGAAGGCGTCAGAATAAATACGGTTTAGTTATACTAAAAGGAGATATTTCTTAGTACCCACTTATTTATGAAAAAAACTTGTAACACAAGTCCTGACCTATTTTCATGAACCCCTTTGGTGGCGAGGATTTTTCGTACTATTATATACGTTATTTGCAATCAAACCATTTGAACCTTTCACGAAATAGTATAAGTTGACTTTCAAGTATTTCTAGGCCAGCGTAAT
This sequence comes from Leucinodes orbonalis, assembly GCA_019425675.1. Taxonomy (NCBI): domain Eukaryota; kingdom Metazoa; phylum Arthropoda; class Insecta; order Lepidoptera; family Crambidae; genus Leucinodes; species Leucinodes orbonalis. Next base: position 118,746 of record PQWD01001034.1, read on the forward strand.
CGTTGGATCTATGAGTATATGACTGAATTTTCGGGTGGGTGAAAAATCACTATGTACCTACGCAACATCCCAAAGGATGGAAGGACGAAATTGCCTCGCATACCCTGAAACCTGTAGGATAAACTAAATAATTTAAATTACACGGTTTTTCGTCTAGAATCTAGGTCACATGTCAAACTTTGACAATGTAGAGCACGAATAAACAACGATGAGACATTAATTTCTTCATTTAGTTTCATTTGCTCCTCTCCTTATTTAGTGTTGTTATAATTGTATTGTAAAATCTAGTTTATCTGCTCATAATTTTGTGTTGTCTCAATTTTGTCAAATAAGTTTTAATTTTTATCGATAATGCTGTGTATGCTTTTAATAGGTGTATATATCAGATCTAATACAACGTGTACATGATGAAAATGTATATATATACACTGTTAGCGTACCTTTCTAAAAAATAAGAATTTATAGATCATGATAATTATTTATATACTTTTCAATTTTCTTCATTAATATTTTTATATACCCCACCCACAGATTTCCCAATACAGGAGATGGGGCAAGCCGCGTTAAAAAGTGTGACAAATGTATGCTCAACGAGCATACACTGGCTATAGTTTACGCTCCGTGAGACGAATGAAGACGCACGAATTTTAGAAGAAATTAGCGTTTTTTTTCCAAAATGCCATTCTGTGCAATTGTAACATGCCATCATCGCAGTGAATCAGTAAAATTTACCAAGAAATATAATATCTTTTCACAGGTAAGAATTGAAAAGTAATTGCGACACTGGGACTGCCTATAAACTTGGCGGCTTGTCCAGTCTAATTGTTATTCGGATGTCTGTGACCCCACCACATCCACAAGAAAATATGGATTTGGCTATTTCAATTTCGTTTAATATTGTAGTACTAATTTCTATATAACTGTAACGGGAACTTTTTCAAGTTATTATAGGTAATCTTAAAAAAACCATTAGTACTTTTTTGGAAACCAAAGTAAACTGACTATTGCTAAATTCTTTATATGCTAACATTATTATCATGACGTAAACAGATATAGCAAATAATTATGTCACTGTGCTATCTTTTTCCACACTTCGCCGCAGAATTGGTGTTATTAATAACAATGGATACAGATTAAAAAAAAAATGACAAGCTATTTTTAGGAACTGATATTAGCGTAATTAGAATTGCTATAAAACAAGCACCAATATCCAATATTTTAGGTAAACAATATTAAAACTAAATTATCTAACTTGTTAGTGCAGTGCTTTTGGTGTTGGGTATCTCATTAGCCATTTTGATATAAAAAAATACTTTAAAGTTCCGTCTATCATTTAAGTGCATCATCATCAGCTCATTACATATCCCCACCGAGGGGCACGAGCCTATTCGTCAAGGGTCTGTAGACCTTAGACGTCAGCGCGGGTCCAGTGCATATTGGCCGACTTCACGCACAACCTTGAATTTTCCAGGTTGCCTCACGATGTTTTCCTTAACCGTAAGAGCGACGGATAAACGCACATATAATTTCGAAAATTCAAAAATACATTGGTGTGGCGGGATTTCTCCCTCCATATCGGAAGGTAACACCAAAAAGCGATCTGTATGGGGTGTTTTTTCAAACCCCGAAAAATGACCGGAGAAGTGTCGAAGTGACCGGACACCTCTCTCTCTATTCAACTTATCGCAGTCCACTGCTGGACATAGGTTTCTCCCATTTCGTGCCAGATATCCCGATCCTCCGCTTTTCATCCAGCCTCCACATACATATACCTAAACCATATCTATAAACACGTTGAATATCTTAAACTCTACAATAATCTTTGTAAAATTCTTCACATATACTTTATTTTATTTTAAACCAAATCAACCCAGCCGTTACAGCACCAACATAAAAGTTCGGCACACAAATGCTTTTCCTGAATGACAACAGGATCCAAGACTCTTGGTATATAATGCAGAGTCACTACAAAGTGCACCGAATCAAACTTCAAAACTCCAAAGATTTTATACACATCTCTATAATAGCTCAACTATGTACGTATTCAAATATACCGAGTTCGAGTCAACGGTCCTGACCATTGCCCGTGGATCCCTAAAAAAGTTACACAGGCTTTCCACCGTGTGACGTAGACGTGAGTCAAGCGGGCGCGCCGTCGCCAGCCAATCACAGGCGCCGTCGCCCCATATATACTTCCACCGGCCACCACACCACCGGCAAACTCTCAACGCCTTCTGCGACGACCGCACGCACTTACCGTGTATAAATAACGTGAAACGTTCGCGAGTGCTTGTGACTGTTGCCGTACACTTTTCGAAAAAAAAATGTGAGTACACCATAGATTATAGAGCCTAAGGCCCCGAACACACGCGCGTGTCCACTCGGAACTACCAACGGATACTGGATTGTCTGACGACATTTTGATGTTGTTACAAGTAAGCAGCACTGTTTTATAATTATATACAATTTATGTATTCCTAGTGGACACTGATATGTGTTATAAACTTTGAATTAGACTTACAATTGATCACATTGATGAGAAACCAACAAAATGTTTAAAAGTTAGTAAATCCAATGTATGTCATTTTACTTTATCTCAGTTGACTTACGGTCAGTTCAGTACTGCATACTTCCGGTGAATGCTGTGTTAAGTACTTGCAAATTAGATTCTAGTGGTCATTTCAACGTCATAAACACATGTGTTGTATACCGTTAGAGTTTAAAGAAAAAAAAGTGTAAATAAACTGAAAACATTTAACGAAACGAGAAGATTACAAAGTTTTTATTATAAGTATGAAATAAATTTACATTTAATTATCTGGTACGTGCGATAACATTTCCAATAGCTATTTTTAGCATAATGTGACCTCCGTTTTAATTTAAAAGAAAAAACTCTGGCGAATTGACAAGTGTAATGGGCCAGTATCGTAAATGTCAATAATAATAGGCATGTCAACTGACTGATCAATTGAGCTACTATTTAGATGTGTCAAAAATACTTTTCCTTACATTTGTAACACTATGACGACACAGTGTTAAGTAACAATTGACGCACTTTTAACCTTTTTTGTAATTACAGTATCTAAAGTTTATATTTGTGGTTATTCAGAACGTTTGAGGATAAGATGAAACAAATTCAGTACCGCGCGCTTTGGATTTCTCTTTCTACTCGGTTATCATCCCACTATAATCGGTGGTATTATAAGAGCTCATTTTATGAAGAAAAAAAAGCGGCTATTGCGTTTTTGAACATTATATAAAACAACAATTTTAATGAGATTAAAGAGAACACGCGTTTTACAATAATAACTTAAAGCAACATGTGGATTGCTTGGGATCAAGGTTGCAGATGTATATCCGACTTCAACGGTTTACTTTACCTGTAAGCAATTTGGGTAAACTAAAAACCACCTTATTTATCTGTGACGTAAAATTTCATTTGTTTTGCGTTAATATTCATAAAAACTCCATACGATGCAATTAAGTGCAAATTAGTGGTTATTAAATAAAAACTTGATATAGTGATTAGACACTAAACATTCTGAGATTGAAAACCAAACCAACTTTATATTTAACACGTAAAAAAATAAAAAAAAACGGACGTCATTGAAAGGTAATAATTATACACTAACGCAAGAAATATCTAATGAACTTAATGGCAGTGTACATAGTTTTCTATAATAATTCAATAGTAATAAACAACTACATTTCAATTCAATTAAATAAATCTTCGTTATATATATATATATCTTTTAAACGTAATATTGACAATCATCACATAAAGATTTATGAAAAGCTTAACGCCTACATTTATAGGAGTACTATATCTCTAACAAATTACATTAATATAGGCATATATGAATGCCATTTGTTAGAGAACATAATGCATAGTTAACTTATCGTTTAGGAAAATTCAAAATATGAACTCTGGTTTTACTACTTACTCTGGGTTTGGAACAACTTAACACTATGATCAATATTTATGGATAACACTTTTACAAGAAACTAACAAAAAGCATCTGTGGCGAACAGTTTTTAACACTTTCCTGTCATCTTGTTACCGCATTACACTACATTAATTTATAAAATTACATAAAATTTTATATGTGACCGGACAATAATAAGGCCCGCAAATTGATAAATTTGCCAGTAAATTGATAAACTTTCATATGATTCTGCACCAGAGATAAATGAATACAATGCATCTCTAGTGTAGAATCCTGCGAAAAGTTATAATTTTCCTAGGAAATTAATCAATTTGCGATTCTTATTATTTTCTGGTGACATTTATACTACATACAATTGCTTAATATGAATAATATGTTAAGGTTAATAATCGATCACAAAACAGCTATTTTTATCATCATCATCATCATAATTGAATCGACATATATATTTCTATAAATATTGGTTGTCAATCTTTTTATCAAGTATAATATTAAACATGAAGAATAAATCTTCATAGCATTATTAAAAAATGCCTTATCAAACTAGTACTATTATTTTGTTTTCTTTTTTGGAACTCATAAACATTTTACCTAATCTATGTACCAAATTAATAAAAATTCACCACAAATCAACAGCAATATTACATTTTTTCATGAACTATGTAGCGTGAGGAGATAAAAATTGCTAAATATTTTAATATATTACAAATTAATATTTATCTCGGTCAAAAAATATTTCACTGTACCTAATCGGGTATAATTTCATAAGCGTAGTCATAAAGACACTGACAGATAATTGCTTTCGGTCAAGCCATTTATATTTGCTATGTACTTTGAAAGATATTTATAATCTTGCGAAGTATAGTCAAATTTTATTTTAAGACTTCCGAATTTGATATATAATATAATATAAATTCAATCAATTTTTTTTACAAAGGTACAATCTATATACCTACGTACATCATGTACGTAAATAAGCATTTATATAGTTCACAATAATTGTTCTACCTTCTAGTCAGTGCTTCTTTGGCACTGATAATATGATCATTTAATAATCAATTATAATTATGAACGTCTATTAATACCAATATTTGTAATAGGTTTTGGCATACACAATTGAGGGTAAATATTATACTCCAGGGACTTGATACAAAAGACATCAACGCACCGGTAACTCATTGAACCCGGGACTTTCCGGGAACTATTTCGACTACGTTATGCATTCCGCTGGTAGGCAGAATATATCATTCGATTAGTTTTCTTGGAAGTAGAAATATCTTTTGAGCACGTACTATAAATATCAATTAAAATGCCGAATTCTCGACTTGATTCCCAGTAGGTGTTTTTAAAAACAACTACGTAGGAATGCATGCAATTTTTATATATAATGATAACAGTGAATAGAGACATAACATTTTAATAAATGGTACAGCAAAACTCATATTGTTTTAAGTAAAGTGTAGCTTATATCATTCAAATAAAGTAAGAAACTGAGTAGGCACTAGTTATATAATTTTAAGCATCGACCGATTTGTCAAAGTTTTTATTTTGTAAATAGTTCCAGGCCCAAGTTATACTGGAAACAGTTAATTACATTTCAATACACTGTGCGGTAAAATAACAACTTGAATGATAGTAATGCGACAAAAAATATATCCAAGAGTAAGAGTCTCCTCATTTGTATATCTTTAAAAATAAAGATTTATTTATGTATTTGCTAGTCACATGGTATTGCATTGGTAAAGATTTCTAAGCAGAAAAACTATGTATGTCCTATGTTAGTAGATAATAATATGTGTCGCAATAAGTAAACAATAGGAGTAACTTTGGTAACGTTCCCATCATAGATTTAGCAATTATAAAAATTTTATTACTTGCTAAAAACAAATTTATATGTAATTAAAAAACAATTGTTTTTTTGTCCTTACAAGGTAAACATTTTCGTATACCGTTACAACTCTCAGATAAAACTAATTGGTATATAATTTGAATCAAATGATTTGGACTTAGCATGTAAGTACTCGTGCCATTCATTAAGCTAAGCATTTTGACAATTATGGCACCCTTGAACTTTGGCTTCCTTCCCTATTTACCTATTGAAATACTTAAACTATTTTTTTTTATGAATATAGTTCACTCGCATGATTAGTAACAGATTTTCCGAAATAAAATCACCGTCAGATTAGATAGTATCCAGAAATTATACTGCTGCTTTTAATCTAAATAACAGTTAAACCAATTGTTTGTATTAAAACTCTAATTATAATATATACAAAAAATAGCATAACATTTAATTGGGTAATGAATTCCTGTCTCCTGTACAATAGACGCACTTCAACTGAGGATGCAGTTGTAGAGTTCGTTTAATATGATATAACTACTTTTTGTTTAATAGAAAAAAAGTATTTGTTTGAGCTTTGAAGTGTACGTTTAGGCCTTGGTCTCGTCTACAATCTTAGGGTAGTCGTTACCACCTACTATCCATAATGGGCTCGCGTGGGGTGTTGTGGACAAATTTCCCGTCAAGATATTATATGGTGTAGGAAAGTCTATGCTACAGTTATAAGTTATAAGTAATAATGCTGAAGATATGATGCAGAATTTGAGAATTTTACTATATATTTTATTTGCATGATTCTAATAACACTTTGCAACAAAGAATTCTATTTCTATATCATTGTACAGGTGATATATTATTCAGAAACATATTGATTTCAATAATGTTTACGCCGCTATTAGTTTATATTAATTTTATTGCCTTTTTTAATTGACAAACTTAATTTGAATACGATAGCGCACCTGGGCGTAACCCGACACCACCGCCCGTGGTCACAGGCGCCGAACGACCATAAATTGACCATAAATTTGGCCATAACAGGCCATAGCATGAGCTTGTTTCTGTCAGGTGTCCGTTCGGTGTATATCTTGTTTTATTTTTACCTGTGAAGTATGCTAAGTGTGAGTGCGGGTACGGGTATAAAAAGTTTCGCAAGGGTTAAATGTGACGAAAAAATGCGTCTTAAGATCGACTTGGCATTTTTGCGTGGCATGTATGATGGATCGCAATTTCATTATGCATTTTGGGTGGGCATAAGAAACACAATAGTAGTACATACATTCAGATCAAATGTAGAATGATGATATTTAATGGGTCTTCATTAAGATATAATATTTTTTTATCAAAATAACTGTCAAGAACTAAGTAATGTTTTATGTTATAACTACGGTGTTTGCTTATATTATTTAAAACATGATCATTAAATCCATGCTATCTTACTTGAAAACAAGTTCTAATGGATAAAAACGTAACATTTTTTTAATTCAACGCGATTCAATCCGTAAAATTATGCGAATCGTGATATTTTAGTTCGTACGGAGCTCATTTTTATTTTAGATAAATATTAGCGTAAAGAGGCCCAACGTTTACCAGCAACCGATGAACTGCCGGGTTATCTAACTAGACTTTCATCGTTACCTTTTACATCTATGCGCTACACGTATGCATGTTATTAGCAAGGGACGATGTGCATATAACATTATGCACATTGCATACGTGCTCTACAAGTGTATAGTGCCATTCACAAAAGTTGACCACAAATGACAGCAGCGGCGTTCTGCGCAAGATAAAGAATCGCCCCCACACTTCTAAAGGTTCCCTTTGATCGAGGCGGTCAGTGCGCTTATTTATTTATCTAGTGGTTAATGATACGCTTGACCATGACAGATGCAGTGTTGAAAGTAATAGATAGTGAGTCATTATTTTATTATTAGTTAACAGTAGTGAGTCATTATTTTCCGTCAACACTGCTAAACGCCAGTCATCCGAGACATCAGATGTCAGGTCGCTTAGACCCGGTAATTTCACTAGCTACAGTGCCCTTATTCCGAAACACAGAAATACAAAACAATCGTGTTCCACGGGACGTTATCTGGAACTGCGGTGGTACCTAGACAACTGAGAACTAAGTCTACCACCCAGTAAACAAATGACTTCTGCGCAGTGGTCACCTTTTGTGGACCGTGCTATACCTACCTCAACCGATCGAGTGGTTTGGCTATAAGCGAGCACGGTCCCGTTCCGCGAACTGTCCGCGTGTCGTCTTACACATACTTCTACTTAACCAATACCCAGCTGGATTATGGAGTATTTCGAATTACATAATGAATACTCAGTAACGTCTACAGACAAGGGTATCCCGTTTTTTCTTTTTGATTGTAAGCACACGGAAATTTTAAGTGGGTACTAGCAAGATCAAGAAAAATATTATTCTATATGTGTAAGTTGAATTTGTAATAAATTTCATTTGTATGTATTCAGATATTATTAAATTTTTTTTTTTTTTTGGTTATCTTGTCTGCTACAATATATTTGAAGGCGACTGTATAACACCTAATTAGTGCAATTTTATTTTATTTGTTTTACAAGACTTAAAAAATGATCATACAGTTTTAAACATTTTGATTTCACCGGGTAAAAAGAATCGAAATTAAGTGCTCAACGTACTAAACTTAGCGGTCAGGTTAGAGATAGCAGTACCTTACAATAAGGTTAATGAAATAAAATGAAAATGAAATGGGAAAATTCTTTATTCCATTAAGTCTTTACAAGACACTTTTGAATTGTCAAATTAATAATAAATTTTAAATCTGAAATCTGGAAAGTTGGTTCCACTGAGAAGACCCCGGCAAGAAACTCAGTAGTTACTCTTTTCAATTTTAGTTTTAACCTAAAGAACGCTTCGATTCTCTTCTTATTGTTTTGTTACTGCACCAGTGAAAAGAGTTGGGGTTGTCAAGTCGATTCTAAATCTGCTGTAAAACCTTGGTGTGATGTGACCGAGGTTTCGTGATAAAAACTGAATTAAATTTGAAAAGTCCCTAACTATGTGGCTGAACTACGTTTTACTTACTTAATCTTTTCAGACCCTTTAATTGTATGGTTCATGCAACCTACTTTAGAAGTTGTACAATATTTCAATGGAGCCGACAGACTTATATTAATAAGACCAGTGAAAGGTGACCATATCTTAATAACATCGCCCAACATTGATTTCCTAGGTTCGATCGATTTGCACGGCCTAATCAGATACGCGTGCAACCGGTAAATATACCAGTTCTATCTGGTCTTAAGTTGTGTCTGACAGGACGCATTACTTTGTCAATATCATTAATTTAATCTGTTAGCCCTACCAAACGCAAGGTTTCGTAAAATTTTAGGAAACATTACATTTTGAATTTTACATGATTTAACTCATTGATTTGAGCGAATTCAAACTCTTTGAGTCTTTATCCAATTAATTATTTACAAGACACTTTTAAATCGACACCTGATTGCGTCAGAAACAATAGATTTTCTATCGTGTCTGCTTTCCTTGCGTTCAAATAGTTTAAAAAGTAGTTAAAGCTAGTGTGAACCTACCACTGGTTCGGAGCGTTAATTCTACTGAGAAGACTTTGGCAAGATACTCCGTAGTTACTCTTCTAATCGCCAATCGTTTAACAAACATTTTAACTAATAACAAAGTTCTTTCCGTACATTTCATATATCCAACTAGTAACTGTCCAACATTTTTTCATTTATTATCTTTTTTCGCCGTTGACTGCTCGCACATAGCATCCGAATTGTTCCAGACTGGAACTCCCAGTTTTATTAGGAACAACACAGTGCACTAAATAAATTATTAAAATCAAAAGCGTTGGAATCGTAGAGAGAGATTAAAATAGATAAGACATCGCATGCCACATTTTGTTTCACAAAATGTTTGTTACTTTAGTTTTCAGCTCATAAATTTAATAGATGTTCTAGCCAAAGAAGTGTTAGCGAATAAACTACGTAATTTATTCAAAGCAAATGTGTGCATAATGCTTTCAACATTGCAATGTACTCAACTGTTCAAGTTATATTTAACCCGTCTTTACTTCGCTTTTAATGCTGTTTAAATAGAGTTTATTTTCAATTGTCGGTTCTTGAACCTAATATTAGAACCGTGTACACTCAGTCGTTGCATCTTTGTATTAAGGTTGAAATTACCTCTTATCAAGACGTGTTGCGCCGGCGCAGCCGTAGAAGGCGTCAACTTGTCTCCGTTCGACTCTATGTTGATATTCCACTATAAGCTTGACATGTTTCTTATAAAGATACAAAATGTTTATTATACTTATAGGTAATATTACACCAGATATAAACCGTATAAAATTATTCATCTTACTTTGTGTTTTATAATCTAATGATCATGAATTTCCCAATTTTTCGCTAAATTTTCCTGGTCCTCTACTTTCCTCATTTAATTCAATAATGTTTGAGTATTAAATTTAATAATAATGTACAAATAAGCACCGAAGATATAAGAGTATTGAAATAGGTTGGCAAAGCGCGCGAGCGCAGCCATCATGTCTGGGGCGTCCGCGCAGGCGCAGCGTGAGCATGCACACACACACGAGTGTGTTACGCACACTACCTCGAGGGGAAACTCGCTGCCTCGTGCGCTCCACAACATCTTGCTTGTTTTAAATAAAAGATATTACAATATTTAAATCCAAGGAGTTAAAATCCTGTTCTGAAATACTGATCACATTTAACCTGGAAACGTAGTAAACTGCTTAACGGTAACGACTGTATTAAGCAATTCTCAATATAAATACATAATACTAAGCTTTCATGTCACGTGACGACTACATAATTTGATTTCGCATTCACAAATATGATACAAGAAATGGGTGCATAATTTTTAACAATTTAAGTAATCCCCAATGTACACGACTTTTCATAAGACGACAAAAGATGAGTGTGACTACTTATCATTTATTTAAATGATGTTTCGTGAAAACAAACCGTAAAGAAATCGAATTAAAAGTAATTTAAACTTTATTTGTCATTTATTGGGTGTATGCTCCCAACTAATTAACTTAAATAATGATTGATTGGACTACATGATCATTTATTAAGCTTCCAAATCAGTAAAATCCTATCAATAAGTGCATAATTTGAAACTAATCTTAATCTTTTAAGTTCTTTTGTCATTTTAACTGATTTCTACATCACTCAGTTGTGTAGAATTCCTAATAGTTACGAACGAATGGAACAAAGTTTTGCATGCAACAAGTCTCCGCATGGAAATTTCAAGAATCTCTATGTCCTGCATATTGATCTGGTCAAACTAATGCCAAGACATGGAAAATACCTATTCATGTCAGTGCAGTTTTAAACTGTTTATAGTAATAAATAACGTAACATCTATTTTTAATAACATGTTATTTGGTACGTTATAATTTTAAATTATCCATTCATTTTCTATTCAATTACGTTTGGTGTTTTATAATTTTATTCTAATCACTATAAAATCTATAAAGTTTATTTCTATAATCTTGCAGGTAAATTTTGGATCAATTTTGAGTTACTCACATATTTGTAAATTCACATTTGTTCCTAAATACAATTAGATCATTTCAATCTGTTTCATAAGGGGTGTATTGTATACCAAAAGTTATACTTATTCTGGGGGAATACGTACCCAAAATGGCACCTTTTACAATCTTCAATTCGGAATATTATAAACCCAACTGTCGCAATATCGTATTATTTAAGTTATGTCTTGTTATAAGACTTTTGAAACGAGAATAATGAATCAATGTACCCGTTATCATCGTATACGCTGTAGTTTTAAATTTGGTTTTAAACATATATTTTTTACCTACTGAGTTATAGCATTAAATAGTATTCATCCTTACATTGATTACGGGACCGAAAGCTCAACGTGCCCTCTGAATTATCTATCTTTTCAGACAATCAGGCCATTCAGCCTGCGATGTCGTTACCAAACTAGAAAAATTTTTTCCTTGTTTTAACAATTTTATTTTGTAACTTGTGTTTTCCGCTTTGCCTTTGACAACTTTTAATGTTGAAACTCATAAATGTCTGCATCCGTTTTTATTTAAAAAGAAACAAACAAAAATATCGCGCGGGCTTCATGACTTGAAGTCCTACGTGTAACGAATTCACGAGTATTACCTATATTATATAATATTTGCTAATATACACGTGTGGACTTTAATACTTGATGTGCTATACTTGGTTTAGCCCGAGTTATATGTTTGCCAAACATATAAATAAATTGAACAAACATTGTAGGTGTATGTTGAGTGTCGCTGACGTTACTCAGTGGACAATCTCAAATTAATTACCTATTTTTACGTATAATTAACTTTCAGTCAGTGTGATATCACTCTCCGTAACCTCAGCACGGAACGTCGACAGCTCTTTCCTTAACTAACTTATAATTAGAAGGAATGGAATAACCCGAACTTTACCACGCCTTAATCAATACCTAGGTGAACAAGGATAAAGAAAATAAAAAATAATATAATTACAGTCTTATTTGAATATGATATAAACAAAGTCATTCATTTTGTCTTTATATTTTTCATGAATAAGCTTTAAGTTTAGATACTCCATACGATTTTATCTATTACATAAAAATGAAATTGGGTGTTGTTTGTAATATTGGAATAACCATTTTTTCATGCATATATATATATATATGTATTATATATATATACTTATGCAAATATAAAATTTTTGTCTGATTGTTTGTTCCGCGTTATCTCTGAAACAGCTGGATGGATTTGGGCGGGACTGTTTTGGCAGGTAGCTGATGTAATGAGGAAAAACATAGGGTACTTTATTTTAGAAAATACTTTTTATGTTGGAAAATTAAAGCAATATTTTACCGCGTCGCGTGATTTTACGAAGCGATTTTAGGTTATGTTTTACTGTGGGAGAATATCTTATAGCGCTGGGAACAGCTAGTACCTATGTAATAAATCGTATCGTTAATCGAAATAATATGTTGAGTTTTTGTCACTACTTTAACTTAACTCATAAGGTTATCTTTGCATCACTTATTTTGAAAACATCTTGCTCCTCCTACTCCTTTGTTTATAAAATGTTTTGCATGTTTTTATTAAGTATAAAAGTACTGCTTAAAATTCAAGTTGCGGCATTACTTCAAAAGATGTCCTTTGAAGTTCAAAGTAGACATCGAGTCGTCGTGAGGCCTCGCAAAATGTTTTGTTCACCGACATTACGTTTGCCCAGTCTGATTCGAAATAGAACTGTCGCGTCAAGGAAGCGGCGTGTGCCAACGTTCGCGAATTATCACTTAATTAACAGTAAAACAACAATTTCCGAGCGGAATTGCGCATGATAAAATAATCCGCGATCTTCTTTTATTAATGTATTCTGAAAAGTCATGTCACGATAGTATAATATTTGAACCACCTATATATTATGTCAACTTTAATATTTTTTAATATTTTGCTGTCAACGCATCAACGTCGCGCTTGCGGTAAAGTCACTCGCGCTAAAAAGAGTGAATGGCATTCAATTTATGGCACGCTGAGTTTAATATTATTCGAATAAACTGGTCAATGTCTCACACGTGTCATGTTAACGTCTCCCTCTTCGTCACTCTTTTATTTAGCACTAGCTGTGCCCCGCGGTATAACCTCTAAGATATTCTACCGGAGTAAAACATATCAGTCATAAAATCGCTTCGTTAAGTCACGTTAAAGCGTACAGATAACGCGGCGCACGACTGCCGCGCGGTATTCGAAGAAAATCTAAGTGATCTTTGTTTTTCCTGATTACATGAACTATCTGCCTATAAATGTCACGTCCAAATCAGTCAAGTCATTTCACATATTACTCGTACTTACAGACATCCCAATTTTATTTATACTTTTATGTAGCTGAACAAGATTAATTTCTACTAGTAAGAGGCTATTTTTTACTTATTAATATATATCCTTACAGGGTTATACGATTCATTCTAAGACCCAACTACCAGGTCATACAAAAGTAACATTAAATCTAAATTCAGTGTAAAACACAGAACATAGTTCTTATGACGACTTAGATGTAGGTACCTAAACAGATTAAATTTAGTGCTTCCCAATTTCTGAATAATTGTAGAGTTGGTCTCTCTCTTCAACCTATTGCAGTCCACTGCTGGACATAGGTCTCCCCCATTTTGCGCCAGATATCCCGGTCCTCCGCTTTTCTCATCCAGCTCCCACCAGCGACCTTCCGCAAGTCGTCGGTCAATCGGGCCGGAGGGCGTCCTTCGCTACGCTTGCCAAGACGCAGTCTCCACTCCAGAACTCGTCTGCTCCAACGGCCATCGGTTCTACGACATACGTGACCAGCCCACTGCCACTTCAACTTGCTAGAGTTGGTCTATTGGTCTGTAAATATAATATAACATTAATAACAGTTCCTTGTTTAAATCCTGACAAGTAACAAATTATATAAGGAAACTTGGGTGCACAACACCAGTCTAGTGCAGCTCTTTAGAAGGAAAACAGGTTTGTGTTTGTTTAATCAAACGATTTGCAAAAAACCATTATGGAAATTAACATTAATTATTTAAATATCAGTGCAAATTATTTTGTAACAAGTGCATTTGGAGTAAAGTCTAATATAGAATAACAAGTAACGTGCTTTAAATCTGCGATACTTTGCAAGGTGCCGCGATGTCTATTTATAAAGTCCTCGAATTACAATTTACTATCGCCTGTGGAATAAGTCCCGTTACTGAGCCGATGTATCGGGTGTACGCGCCTTCACATACATTTATATTCATATATGACATAAAAGACGTCGAGTAAAAAATATTTTAGGATTAACCTTGCCGTCTGCCGACCTTTAGTGTTTTGACGGCTGTCTCAAACTGCAGATTTGAATCTTTATTTTGCGGCTTATGATTGCATACATTTCGCGTCAAAACAAACAATAACACGTAGTTTTTTGCTTATCATAACAGTTTGCATTTTATATTTGTGTCTAGGAAAAATTTGAGTATCTAATGATGAAGAAAAATCGACGTTTTGAAAAATAATAAATTGTAAAAACCTTTCTTTGAACCTTTCTTGAACAGCATCAACACATTTTTATCTGAATTCAGACTGGAAACAAAGGGCTGTTGGCAAACTGTTTACATAATAAATAATATTATGTTTAACTCTGTATGTAAATAAATGGTTGTGCAAAACGTATCGTTTGGCATTTTGGTAAAGCGGAAGCCGCCCTCTCCGCGCATGCGCGTATAAATGCAAGCTTTATATATCCTACTTATTTAACACTCGACTAAAACGAGAAGCAGCATAGGACTGGTTAATATATACCATTGCGTTTCGTTCAGTTTTATTTACCACTTTTATTAGTTTCTCAGTAAGTTAAACATACATTTTTGTTAATTTTCACTATTTGGTTATAATTATTACATTAAGAGATACATAAAAATAAAATATGATATTTACCACGTCTCATAGTTACTTGCGATGACAAGGGCGGAGGTGTCACTTACCACCAAGTTTGCTTTATATTAGGATATTGCCGCCCTGAAAATATGTTTTTAAAGAACTCATTAAGATGACAGTAGAGTCTTATTCATACAGCCACGTAGCCTACTAATAGTCTTATTAATCATTTATAGGCAGACATTTGACCGCCATCTCACCTGATGGTAAGTAATGATGCGGCCTAGGATGGATCATGCCTACCTAGAAACAGCCTATTCACTCTTGCCTTGAAGACGGCCAGGTTGTAATGATCGGGGAACACATAAGGAGGCAAAGAGTTCCATTCCTTTGCGGTGCGCATTATGAACGAGGCACCATAGCGCGCTGTGCGGATAAATGGAATGTCAACCACGTAAGGATGGAACGCTCGCCCGCGTCTTGTATCTCGATGGTGAAAAGGGGCTGGTGGAATTAACTCGTGTAATTCCATCGCACACTCCCCGAAATATAACCTGTAAAAAACTGACAGTCGTGCAACTCTACGACGATGCTCGAGGCTTTGCAGCTTAGCGTCAGTCAGAGTAGAGTCGCCAATGAGCCGCTCAGGTCGCCTCTCAATCGAGTCCAAAGCAGCCAGTTGGTATTTGGCTGATCCATCCAATATGTGGCAGCAGTATTCCATACAAGACCGGACTTGGGCTTGATATAATGAAAGAAGCTGACCTGGGTTGAAATACCGCCTGACCTTGGTATTAGCTACATAATGCATGCTTAATTTCATAAATTTGCTTTGGGATACAAGGCAAAGGTTTGATTAAAGGTTATGGGTAACGCCTTATTAGCACTTAATTCATTATTAGTATATATATACGTACATGTGGCTATGGATGGAGTGATTTCCAATACATCGAATTCCGTAATTGCGATAATAGCAATGGCATGATGATTATACACAGGTACTTAGTCGTCATTCATATTGAGCGTGATGACGTGATGTATCAATGTCTGGAAACCACGAGGCCTTATTGCTTTGATACTCTTGCGGTCATGACCATGTTTATGATAGCTACCTTGCTACTAAACTATGCAAATGGTGATCCAAAAGTTTTGACTTGAAATGATAAAGAAATTTTGGTTTGCAACCACTATATGATGAAAACACACAACATTTAGATAGATTTTTCTAAAAATGTCAATAAGTATTTTAATATATATTTTTTAATTTATCAATATGTCAACGGAGTCGTTACCTATCACTCAAAAAGTAGCTTACCTATCTCTTTCATTTGTATTGAACATTGATATGGATATCGCTGAATTTTGTTTCTCATATATAATTGTTACTAATTGCTACTGTATCACACTAAATCATACAGTTGTAACTATGAAACAACTAAAAGTGCAAATTTGACAGCCAATACGTTCCGTAATCCAGCGAAACGAATGTGATTTTATAATGGTCCATTTCTCGTTTGTATATTACGTCGACCACAATGCGACAGCGACACAAAATAAGCACAGCCGAGGTGACCGCAGTGTTGCCACCTTAGTCCTTTTGTAGCTGGATTTAGCACTTTTTAGCACAGGTGAACTCCTTTTTTGACGATTTAGTCCGAAAAGAGCAATCTAGCTCTTAATCACTGTCTTGAAGATATTACCAAATTATGAGGATTCGACATGCTAACAAGTACTTTTTTGCTTTTTCATAGGTCATGATGACGTTTTTTTAGACGCTCTAAAAAAACGGCTTCATGGCATGATTGTTTTAGCATTTTTAGAACAGAAAATCTTTTGATGCTAAATCTAGCTCTTTTTCAAGTTCTCAGAAAGCCCTTTCTCTAATTCTGAGGTGGCAACACTGGGTGACCGCTTCGATCGTCCACACGCTAACAAACACAAACACTAAATTTAACCACAGCTTCATTCAAACCAGACACTCTTTTTATTACAATTATTTCACTTCTTTTTATCTCGACGCAATAAAGTTTTATTAAAAAGTATAAATTGGCATTTATTATTTTTGGCAACCGAGTCACAACTATAGATACGTCTTCGTGTCTAACAATTTAAAAGTGCGAGGACGGATTTAATAATCATCGTGATCGTAACAAAGTTCGTAAACCTTTCAAAACAAGATTTGCGTATTATTTTGAATTGAAACAAATATAATTTCAAAACAGGGCCTTGTTTGTTTAAAGCTTTGGGCTTCGCTTACGACTATAAGCATATTTTGAACGAAGGTTTATATGATTGAATTATCTTTTTTTTAGTTTTATAACGACATAAAAATATTTTTATTTGTTTATTATGAGTTTTCAATTCTATCTTTAGATTCAAAAAGCAGATTTTTAACTTTTCTTCAATTTCTGCAATACTGCAGCAAAAGGCTAAATACTTATCCAGTTTCTTGCTTTTCTCGAGAAATTCTATTACTTATCGGACCGGCAGTTTATTATATAATTCATAAAGTATTTTGACTAATAACAATTAAAGTATTTTAAGACTTCACAATGCAAAATAATATCTGTAAAAGATTTGATAAATTAAATATATTATAAGTTTGAGTTTCGAACGTGGGTAAATAATTATAAAATATTTTTTTTCTGTTGTCTCGGGTGACGGGCGCAGTGCGGCATTGATGGAGGATAACTGAGTCTAACTGTCTATCAGTTGTTGGTCTCCTTTTGTGCCGCTTTGTCATGGTTTGGCGTATCACTTACCATCAAGTGAGCGTCCAGACCGTCCTGTACACTTATGAAATATATATATAAGAACTTAATTGCATCACTCCTTATTTAGGTTATTAAAAAATAAAGTCTCCAACCCACTGAGTAATAATTACAATATCTGTTTCCTTCCCCAAAGGGATTCCCAAATCCAATTTACGTTTGTCGCGCGTGTTTAAATAACTCGCATAATGACTACTACAGTGTTTGACAATATTTTCAGTTCTAGCCATTGAATGAACAAGGTGCGTGAATGAAAACTCAAATAATAAAACATAATAAGGGGACGTTTACACAACAGCTAGAGAAAGGTTTCAAAGACCAATCTGAGTAACTAAAGAATAAACGTTGGTAGGCTGTCCTTATGTTGCATATAAACTTACGATTACTAATATAAAATTTATAAAATATTTTTCAACAATATGAACCTTGCAAAATAATTATCGGCAAGGTGATCATAAAATAGTGCACTATGATCGAAAAAATCAAGGAGTTTTTTTTTATTCGTGATGGGCTTGCTCTTAAGCACAGACTAGTGGTAGAGACGTGCTCTAAGATGGAGCGAGCTTGACAGAAAAAGCATATTCACTCGTTTTTTAATACCACAGGATTGTATATGGCCGGAAGCACAGACGTAGGCAGGTCATTCCATTCATTTGCAGTACGCATAATGAAAGTAGACGCGAAACGTTCAGTCCGAATACGGGAAACGTCAACTAAAAAAGGAAGAACTTACTTATTCTAGGAAAACCTTTTTAAATAACTCTTTAGTTGCTTCATTGAAAATGACAGACCGTGTGCGTAACCAACTAATAATACATGTTGAATACATGTGAACCATCACGGTGGTCCCAGCCTTACCAGACAAGCCTGGCGTCTCGCCAAACCGCGTAAATCCAGGGTTCACGAGCTCGTAAACAACGACGAAGCATCGCAGACGGCGTTGACAACTTTACCAGACGGGATACGTACAATACAAGACAAACGCGAACCGGTTTTAGCCGGCCAGGGCACGCTAATTTAAAAAAATGCACTAATAGGATCGTTATTCTGTTTTTCTTGGTTTTCATTGGTTCTGTCTTATGGTAAAAAAAAGTTTAAACCTTTTATTTGCGAAAACACAGTACATATTTTGATGGTATTATATAACTAGGCCCAGTGTGTTTAGCCTGCTCGCAGGCATAAACAGCAAACATAAAACCTAAAAAAAAGGTAGACTAGCTGTAAAGATATTTACGTGTAGCAAACCATTACAACCATATACGAAGTGCTTGTATGATAATATACTATGGTTATAACAGTAAGTTATCACAATTGCTTGAATTTTGCTTGGGATCGATAATGTTATCATTTTCACTTTATCTTACATCCATATCATGTAACGAAAATAATTCGAACTATGATCAAATTGAAGAAAAATACAATATGGCAGAAATCTGATTAAAGTATGGATTATATTTTGAAATTAGACTTACAGATAGATGGTAAATGATTATTCGGTTTAGAAAAGATGTCGTCCTTACAAATCTTGAATCTATTAATACGTACCTCTTATTTCTATAATTACAATTTTCGAAGATACTTCTATTTTTTTGTATTTTGCTTAACGAATTATATTTTATTTTAAATCAGTCCACGTAATGACAAATGATGACTGATTAGCAAAATATGATGATTAATTACAGTAAAATGAGGTAACACATACACGAGTCATTGTCCTCTAGGACTGGTTTATTGTTATGGTGCGCGATGCCAAAAATATAACACATATGAAATGCAAATAAAAAGCGGTTGATTAAAAATAGTTACCGTCCTTGACTATGTTTTTCTATGGTTTACAACGTACAGATAGTTAAATCTTAGAGTCAAATTGTCATTGACCAATTCTATTTAAAAATGTACCTGACATCATTCACATGTGAAGAATTCATTATCTAATGTTAATTAATTATTGACAAACAGATTTTGTTTTCAGATTTCCCATTTTCAATCACCAGAGATGTCGTATGATCGGTCTCTTAATATCAAGAAATTGTACTAATTAAACTTTGAAATAGAGCTTTTAAACGGCGAATTACGAAATTGGAGGAAGATTCTTTTGTCGAAACAAAGTATACTCGCTATACTTATATGTTCTGGAAACTATATGTATAAAACATAAACGAGTTTAAACAAGATTTTAACAACCAACATCTATGGAGAGTTCTAGAAAATCCGCGGCATTTTCCGCGAAACTCCGAGTGTCACGTTGCAAGACATGTTTGTCGGCTGCCACTGGAAATCGGGACGAATGCAGTTTGCGAATTGTTTAACCTTAGTTTGGATTCAGGATGTTTTTCTATAAGGTACCTTAAAACATACTTTATGTATAAGGTACCTTATAAAAAACATGTACTGTGTCCATATTACATAGCATAACTTGTTTGCTACTGTGGTTAAAAATATTTTTGTCAATAGTATATTGTGATATAAATAACAACACAATGCGTAAAGTGGACGACAGATTAATTTCAAAAAAATCTAAGTTGTGAAGAATTATGTGTTTTCGAGAGCTTATGTAGGTACCTCTGTATTTATCGATCTCAAATAAACTGTCATAAATCTATTTAATTTAATTCATCATTACATAGGGCTTCTGTTTTACGTGAGACATGGCAGTCTTATCGTATCCGAATATTAATTTGGCCTTAACATACAATAAAAATATCTGTAGGTATATGTGTTCTTCTAGTATTATCATTCTGATGATATTATATGAACACTCATGGCATGAATAAAATATTTAAAAACACGTATTAAATATAAATAAATATTCACTGACATACACACAACGCCATCTAGCCCCAAGTTATGCGTGAAACCTGTATGGGTACTAAACAACGGATAACCATACTTATATATATATATATTTGTAAAAACGTACTTATTATGCATAGAAAACACCCAGACCAATACAAACAAACATGTTCATGCACACAAATGTTTGTAATGCCCAGGGATCGAACCCGGAACCCTTGGTGTAGCAGCTTATTAGCAATTATTAGTTTATTTATTGACGTTTGTGTTTAATCATTCGTTTTATCAATTGACGAAGGCTCTGCCCCGTCGTGATATAATGAGCAGCCCTCAGCTGCGTGGCGCTCGCGTGTTGACTTGCTGACTTTAGACGTTTTGAAGTTCTAAGAAGTGTGATCAATTAACCTGTCATGGGTGACACGATCATATCCGCTTCCGCATATCCGTTCCGGGTATATAACAATCATGATATTAACTCGATTTAATATGTCAATGAACTATAAAACCTTATAACAAGGGCATAAAGCCAACACAGAATCAATCTGTTTCATTGAAATTACTGGGATTAATGTAATTTTTCCTGCGTTCGTTAGTTCTTGTATTTTTCTCTCAGTCATTAACAGATGGAAAACTCCCATTTGCAATTTACCTAAGCAATGCGCCTTAAAAAATTCGCGGCCTTGTATATCTCTTGTACCTACTTACCATGGTTGTTATACTAAATTATGAATAAGTTCTCAATGATTGTTGGGTCAAAACTGCCGATAAACAATAGATTTTTTTCTATTATTTTCCTGCGAAAGCATACGAAAAATTAAGTGTATTTGCAGCGGTTGAACTTAACTCATTCGAGCCCGGATTCGAATACTAGATACAACGAATGGTCGTTGATACTATGTATATATATAGTTTCGTAACTGCAAAGTTGACAAGTTTAGGTATATTTATTTAAACACTAATAATATTATTCCAGATTGGCAATATTAAATTAATTTCTATATTATTTAGGTTTTCAAAGTACAATGCTCGAAAGGTCAAAATGTCAGATCAAAAGTACACCAAATCCGTCTACGAGCATGCAGGAAAATATTGGTTAGAATTGATGCAGCAAAAGAAGTATCAATCATCTAACTAATCTGCCTAACACTTAAAGCTAAAAGACGTAATAGTCAAACGACAAATATAGACACAAAGTTATTGATGAAAACATTGCCTAAAAACGGTTTCTCTCGTAACTCATGCAACGCTTTTCCTTTCGGGGATGCCTTAACGCACGATACTCTCAATTTCTGTTGGCAGTACATCGAGTACTACTCTATTATTATAACGCATTAAGTTTATCTGCTGATCCAAGGCCCACGTCTGTAGTTCAACGCCTCTAGAGCAGACTAGTCGACCGTCCACCGGTCGCATGGCAAAACTATATTTTGCACCTGTTCATAACAATCTCACACAAATGAGAACTCTATTGCAATACTATAAGACCTATAATTAATATTTTGCGTACCCTCTGCAGTCATAGCACTATTTATTTATTTATTTTTTAACTGTATCTGAGCGGTTCGAGAAGCGAGTTCAAAGTGGGTTGTTTCTTTTCTTTTTTCGCGAGTTCGGGGTGGCCTTTGGTTTATGTAGCGGTCATTATTATTAATTACTGAGTTGAGTCAATAAAAAAGTAAAGGGCTCAAATTAAACTGCAATTAAGCTTTGGAAATAAATGGAATAAAAGTTATCTGTTATAAATGTATGCGTTCGTAAAGAACTGATATTTTAAGTTCTTTTGTTTTACTATGGTACATGACATTTTTAATTTGCACCGTCGTTTTGCTTAAATATTAAGCGGACTACTATTTATTTAATCTGTACAGTAAAGCTTGAAATTTATGAAAACCTAATAAAGTAATTGAAAAAAGTCATGATATCTGACTGAGTTATAAAAAGATAGTTAAGGACCCTACGTGAATAAAATAATAAACAACACTTACCTAAGCAGAAGCATCAAGTTTTCTTACTATTTAGTAATACCTACTTATAATTTGGCACTTCAATTATTTCAGCACTGTTGATAAACTATCTTTAACGTTGGGGAATCTTGAAATATCAAATTTAAAAACACTGCTCTTCATTTATAACAAAATATGTATGTAATAATTTAAGCGCCGGGTTTATGGTTTCAAAATTACATGGCACACCCATCAGACTTCAAATTAAGTCGAACAGTTTATAATTTGATCTCAATCAGTCGATCAAACATTTGACCCAGTTACTTAAAGTAATAATAAAGTAAATATACCAAATTATTTTAGTGTAATTACTTTTTATAAACATCATCATTGACTTGGGTCATCTGACCTACTCAAACTGACCTGTCAGGCACTACGACTACTACTGTAAATAAAGGCGTCGAAAGATTTAGGAGAAAATCAACCCAAACCAAATTGTCAAATAAGAAAACTCTGTGATTATTATCGTATAAGTGTGAAAGCTACAATTATTCATCGTCGTCTGCTTTAGATCAACAATAAACTTACTGAATGCACAATCACGAAGAAATGTCAACCAAAACATGTCCGAGTCACATATTTGGTTATTGTTATATTTAGAACGTAAAATATTAACGTATAATTCATTTAAATTTCAACTTTAAGGCGTCATAGAAAGTGTACAAAATCTATGTCTATGTCATTATGGCATGTAGCGAGTGACGTGATTATGAATGAAAATTCTGCCCAACTGACGCGAGGGGCAGACTTTTGCTGCGGACACTTTTAAAGTGAGATTGTGCATCTAGTTAGTATATAGAAAAAAAGAAATGAAAGAAATAATAAAAAATAATAAAATTTTGTCTTTAGAAATTTCCAAAAGGTTAGTCGACATTGATCTGTCAGCTACCTTGGACAAAGAATCAGTCTGGCAATCCAAAGGGGTAACGCTGCCAGTATTTTCGGAACCTTGCCAAAAGGGACTTCTTTTAATTATATTTTTTAGTTTTAATTATATTTTTTAGTTTTAATTATTTATTTTTAAGTGTTTGGTGTAATATATTTTAGTTACCGAATAATGTAATGTAAGATAATAAATTGAATGGATTTTATAATGTTAGTATATTGTTTATATAAGTCGTCTGCAAAATAATAATGCTAGCAGTAAATATTGATACGATTGACACAAGCCATCGACACGTGAGGTGATTTTATTCCGATAGATTAAACATCCATTAACGATATTGTCTATGGGATGGCTTTAAATGTTTGCTACTTGTCTCAGCACCCTGAACCACCATCGGCTAAGCTAGTCTCGCCATTCTTCATGCTTTAAAGTTGTACGGACTAAGCGTTCTACGGCTTACAACATTATCCTTTCAAGGAAAACAAAAATGGGTAATTTTAAAATTAGTACAAGGCGTGAGCTTTTTTGTAATGAATGATTTATAGTATTTGTTTAACAGTATCCAATAAATTGAGAGCTATCAAGAAAGGTAATTAACACCAATAGGTACTATTAAATGTTTCTTTAAGTTTAAACAATATTTATTGATAGATTAAATCTTAGTGTTACAACATGACTGTTTCCCGCGTACAATGCTAATGTCAACAGAGAGATATTAGTGACGTGACATCACTCTTCAATTGATTAGGGATGGGTAGAGTTGGTCGTTTCATTTCCGTCTAACAGTACTTAGAAGAGACAGAGACTTTTCGCTTTTGACATTATGCTCTTAAACGATAAAAGCGCTAAGCAGTATACATATAACTTAACGCTTTACATAAACCTTAATTATTTACTTCAACTTTGCCAACACGTCTGTATTAAGTATGAAAAATTTACATTACCTAATGACTAATAAATGTGTGAATAAAGTTTTATTTGTAGATATTTTAAGTGTTTATAGCAATGGCGTGCAATGAAATTATCGCAGGCAGGATCAACCTAAAATAATAATACCTAGGGTTGTGTTTATTAAGTATACAACCATACAACGAAAATGTGGACAAAAAGACAACAGTGTGCAACTCAAGTAATAACACTTTTGTCCTCAAAGCCAAATGTCATAATTACACAAGTATTATCTATCTTGATTGTTCTTACTCGTTAAACATTCTTACTTTGTTACTCATACTATTCTGCGTTCCACTAACCGAAGAGCTAACGACACCTGTCATTTGAGTACTCACTCTCCCAAAAGTCAATATATAAAAATTCAAACGAATAAAAGTACTTAAATGTTTTTCTTTTCATCATCATCATCAGCTCATTAAACGTCCCCACCGAGGGGCACGAGCCTACCCGTATAGGGTGATTAGGCCTTAGTCGTCCACGCGGGCCCAGAGCGGATTGGACGACTTCACACACAACCTTCGAATCTCTTCGCAGGCGTGCATGAAGGTTTCCTCACGATGTTTTCCTTCACCGTAAGAGCGTCGGATAACGTACATATATTTTTCGAAAATTCGAAAATACATTGGTACGTATCGGGATTTGAACCTCAGCCCTCCCGGTAGGAAGGCGACAGTCCACACCACTGAGCCACCGACGCTCACGACGTTTTTCTTTTATTAAACTTATATTCGCCCGAGTCTTAAAGAAAATAATTTCCCTTAGGAGTTATATATACTCGTGATGTGTACCTATATACACCTGAAAATGTTAGCATAACTTGCGAGCCTAAATAAACAATAAACTTACGATGCAATTACGAAGAAATATCAAATGAAAAATGTCCGAGCCGCCTGACTTTGACACATGTAATATTTATGACATAATAATAAAAGGCTATTGCACTTAAATCACAATGGCACGTAGAAACCGTAAAGACAGTACCTATTATTGTCTCATCTACAGGCATAATCCCAAAAACGTTACACAGCAGCCTCGAAACTTTAAAAATTCATCCTCTAACATTTCTTCTTCTTCAAAAAGCGACGATCCTGAATACTTGTCGAATTGTGCGAAAATTTTTATCCCTATAATAACAAAAACCACTTTCGTCCTGGCCACAAGCCCGCGAAAGGGGAAATACCCCAGAAATGGGTGACATAAGTATTTATGTAAAAAATAATAATAATAAACATTTATTTGCATAAAAACATGGTCAATACATTTTTCAGGTCTTATGAACTAATTGGCGAACATACATGTTTTATCGATCTATCGATGTGCAAATGTTTCGTCGTCATGCCATTAATTTATGTTATGCTTAATTAAACTATGTAAAAATTCATTAATATTAAATGCAGTACGAAATTTAAACAATAATCATTAATAATATAATGTGAGAATGTCATTAAAGTACATGCGAGGTCATAATGTCAACTAAAAAAAAACAATAATAATATAATAATAATATAATAAGTATTTATATTATTATTAGTATTTATTTATATTTATATAAGTAATTATTCATAAAAATGTTGACCTTAAGGCATCAGTAAACTAAGTAAAGTAGGGAAATCATTTGTTGGAAGAGGCATAACATTCTTTAATAAAATACCACAAAATCTTGCCTTGCAAAAGATTTANTCTCTCAGTCCATTAACAGATGGAAAACTCCCATTTGCAGTTTACCTAAGCAATGCGCATTAAATTCGCTTGTATATCTCTTGTATATTCGCGTTTATACTTAACTTATGTAAGTTTGACTAATGATTATTAATAATGATTATATTTCAATGATTGTTGGGTCAAAACTGCCGATAAACAATAGATTTTTTTCTATTATTTTCCTGCGAAAGCATACGAAAAATTAAGTGTATTTGCAGCGGTTGAACTTAACTCATTCGAGCCCGGATTCGAATACTAGATACAACGAATGGTCGTTGATACTATGTATATATAAGTTTCGTAACTGCAAAGTTGACAAGTTTAGGTATATTTATTTAAACACTAATAATATTATTCCAGATTGGCAATATTAAATTAATTTCTATATTATTTAGGTTTTCAAAGTACAATGCTCGAAAGGTCAAAATGTCAGATCAAAAGTACACCAAATCCGTCTACGAGCATGCAGGAAAATATTGGTTAGAATTGATGCAGCAAAAGAAGTATCAATCATCTAACTAATCTGCCTAACTCTTAAAGTAAAGGACGTAATAGTCAAAGGACAAATATAGACACAAAGTTATTGATGAAAACATTTCCTAAAAACGGTTTCTCTCGTAACTCATGCAACGCTTTTCCTTTCGGGGATGCCTTAACGCACGATACTCTCAATTTCTGTTGGCAGTACATCGAGTACTACTCTATTATTATAACGCATTAAGTTTATCTGCTGATCCAAGGCCCACGTCTGTAGTTCAACGCCTCTAGAGCAGACTAGTCGACCGTCCACCGGTCGCATGGCAAAACTATATTTTGCACCTGTTCATAACAATCTCACACAAATGAGAACTCTATTGCAATACTATAAGACCTATAATTAATATTTTGCGTACCCTCTGCAGTCATAGCACTATTTATTTATTTATTTTTTTAACTGTATCTGAGCGGTTCGAGAAGCGAGTTCAAAGTGGGTTGTTTCTTTTCTTTTTTCGCGAGTTCGGGGTGGCCTTTGGTTTATGTAGCGGTCATTATTATTAATTACTGAGTTGAGTCAATAAAAAAAGTAAAGGGCTCAAATTAAACTGCAATTAAGCTTTGGAAATAAATGGAATAAAAGTTATCTGTTATAAATGTATGCGTTCGTAAAGAACTGATATTTTAAGTTCTTTTGTTTTACTATGGTACATGACATTTTTAATTTGCACCGTCGTTTTGCTTAAATATTAAGCGGACTACTATTTATTTAATCTGTACAGTAAAGCTTTGAAATTTATGAAAACCTAATAAAGTAATTGAAAAAAGTCATGATATCTGACTGAGTTATAAAAAGATAGTTAAGGACCCTACGTGAATAAAATAATAAACAACACTTACCTAAGCAGAAGCATCAAGTTTTCTTACTATTTAGTAATACCTACTTATAATTTGGCACTTCAATTATTTCAGCACTGTTGATAAACTATCTTTAACGTTGGGGAATCTTGAAATATCAAATTTAAAAACACTGCTCTTCATTTATAACAAAATATGTATGTAATAATTTCAGCGCCGGGTTTATGGTTTCAAAATTACATGGCACACCCATCAGACTTCAAATTAAGTCGAACAGTTTATAATTTGATCTCAATCAGTCGATCAAACATTTGACCCAGTTACTTAAAGTAATAATAAAGTAAATATACCAAATTATTTTAGTGTAATTACTTTTTATAAACATCATCATTGACTTGGGTCATCTGACCTACTCAAACTGATCTGTCAGGCAATACGACTACTACTGTAAATAAAGGCGTCGAAAGATTTAGGAGAAAATCAACCCAAACCAAATTGTCAAATAAGAAAACTCTGTGATTATTATCGTATAAGTGTGAAAGCTACAATTATTCATCGTCGTCTGCTTTAGATCAACAATAAACTTACTGAATGCACAATCACGAAGAAATGTCAACCAAAACATGTCCGAGTCACATATTTGGTTATTGTTATATTTAGAACGTAAAATATTAACGTATAATTCATTTAAATTTCAACTTTAAGGCGTCATAGAAAGTGTACAAAATCTATGTCTATGTCATTATGGCATGTAGCGAGTGACGTGATTATGAATGAAAATTCTGCCCAACTGACGCGAGGGGCAGACTTTTGCTGCGGACACTTTTAAAGTGAGATTGTGCATCTAGTTAGTATATAGAAAAAAAGAAATGAAAGAAATAATAAAAAATAATAAAATTTTGTCTTTAGAAATTTCCAAAAGGTTAGTCGACATTGATCTGTCAGCTACCTTGGACAAAGAATCAGTCTGGCAATCCAAAGGGGTAACGCTGCCAGTATTTTCGGAACCTTGCCAAAAGGGACTTCTTTTAATTATATTTTTTAGTTTTAATTATTTATTTTTAAGTGTTTAGGGTGTAATATATTTTAGTTACCGAATAATGTAATGTAAGATAATAAATTGAATGGATTTTATAATGTTAGTATATTGTTTATATAAGTCGTCTGCAAAATAATAATGCTAGCAGTAAATATTGATACGATTGACACAAGCCATCGACACGTGAGGTGATTTTATTCCGATAGATTAAACATCCATTAACGATATTGTCTATGGGATGGCTTTAAATGTTTGCTACTTGTCTCAGCACCCTGAACCACCATCGGCTAAGCTAGTCTCGCCATTCTTCATGCTTTAAAGTTGTACGGACTAAGCGTTCTACGGCTTACAACATTATCCTTTCAAGGAAAACAAAAATGGGTAATTTTAAAATTAGTACAAGACGTGAGCTTTTTTGTAATGAATGATTTATAGTATTTGTTTAACAGTATCCAATAAATTGAGAGCTATCAAGAAAGGTAATTAACACCAATAGGTACTTAGAAGAGACAGAGACTTTTCGCTTTTGACATTATGCTCTTAAACGATGAAAGCGCTAAGCAGTATACATATAACTTAACGCTTTACATAAACCTTAATTATTTACTTCAACTTTGCCAACACGTCTGTATTAAGTATGAAAAATTTACATTACCTAATGACTAATAAATGTGTGAATAAAGTTTTATTTGTAGATATTTTAAGTGTTTATAGCAATGGCGTGCAATGAAATTATCGCAGGCAGAATCAACCTAAAATAATTATACCTAGGGTTGTGTTTATTAAGTATACAACCATACAACGAAAATGTGGACAAAAAGACAACAGTGTGCAACTCAAGTAATAACACTTTTGTCCTCAAAGCCAAATGTCATAATTACACAAGTATTATCTATCTTGATTGTTCTTACTCGTTAAACATTCTTACTTTGTTACTCATACTATTCTGCGTTCCACTAACCGAAGAGCTAACGACACCTGTCATTTGAGTACTCACTCTCCCAAAAGTCAATATATAAAAATTCAAACGAATAAAAGTACTTAAATGTTTTTCTTTTATTAAACTTATATTCGCCCGAGTCTTAAAGAAAATAATTTCCCTTAGGAGTTATATATACTCGTAATGTGTACCTATATACACCTGAAAATGTTAGCATAACTTGCGAGCCTAAATAAACAATAAACTTACGATGCAATTACGAAGAAATATCAAATGAAAAATGTCCGAGCCGCCTGACTTTGACACATGTAATATTTATGACATAATAATAAAAGGCTATTGCACTTAAATCACAATGGCACGTAGAAACCGTAAAGACAGTACCTATTATTGTCTCATCTACAGGCATAATCCCAAAAACGTTACACAGCAGCCTCGAAACTTTAAAAATTCATCCTCTAACATTTCTTCTTCTTCAAAAAGCGACGATCCTGAATACTTGTCGAATTGTGCGAAAATTTTTATCCCTATAATAACAAAAACCACTTTCGTCCTGGCCACAAGCCCGCGAAAGGGGAAATACCCCAGAAATGGGTGACATAAGTATTTATGTAAAAATAATAATAATAAACATTTATTTGCATAAAAACATGGTCAATACATTTTTCAGGTCTTATGAACTAATTGGCGAACATACATGTTTTATCGATCTATCGATGTGCAAATGTTTCGTCGTCATGCCATTAATTTATGTTATGCTTAATTAAACTATGTAAAAATTCATTAATATTAAATGCAGTACGAAATTTAAACAATAATCATTAATAATATAATGTGAGAATGTCATTAAAGTACATGCGAGGTCATAATGTCAACTAAAAAAAAACAATAATAATATAATAAGTATTTATATTATTATTAGTATTTATTTATATTTATATAAGTAATTATTCATAAAAATGTTGACCTTAAGGCATCAGTAAACTAAGTAAAGTAGGGAAATCATTTGTTGGAAGAGGCATAACATTCTTTAATAAAATACCACAAAATCTTGCCTTGCAAAAGATTTAAAAAAACCCTCATGAAAAAAGGCATTTCATTTTCATTTACTATACAATAGACAAATAATTATTTATAAAGATGTGTGGTCTTGCACATAGTTTTCCAGTTACAAAATCTTTGTAATAAATTATTGTAAAGCTATGTGTAGATAAATGACAAAACTGTAACCACTGATATAAAAAGATTAAAAGAGTAACTCGAGTTTCTTGCCGGCTCTTCTCGAAGATCCTACTTATTCCGAACCGGTGGTAGAGTCACAAAAAATATGATAAAAATAACAATTGACGATTCAAAAGTATCTGTAACAGATTTATTTGAATAAAGATTTTTTTCTTTCTTTCTTTCAAACAAAATTAAAAACACAAGCATTCTATAATGTCACCATGACATGTAGCGAGCGACGTGATTATGAATGAAAATTTTGCCCAACTGACCCGTGACGGATGAGCAGAATTCTGCCGCGGATACTTTTTGAGTGAGATTGTACAAATAGTTAATTTATTTATTGTTGCAAGCTTGTTTCAAGTGTATGTTTTACATCAACTAGAATATATGATTTTGATTCATTATTTTGCTATCATTATAATATATTAGGTGTGGTTTGGTACTAATGCAACAGTTATGTTATCCTATTTCTTTAACCTGTTGACCGCTAGGAATCCAGACAAAATGGAAAACCTTTTGTTTGTGACGCTTTAAAGCTTCCCTGGCGGTCAAAGCGTTAAATGCATAAATACCTATATATTTATGTTTTTATATATGTTATTTTATGTGTAAGTTTCTCAAACACGATTGCCTTAGTGGAACGCGCCCGCGTACCTACTTTGCGAATTCGTAGCGCAGACTACCATTTCAATCGGTCGCTTCGGTCTATGCTGATCACGAACAGACAATGCAAATATTAGTGTTTATATGTACCTATGTGCATTCAAATTGTTGTACATATGCATCTTCTTCGAGTCTGGAGAATAATCACATTTCATCATTCTAGCTCGTGGATTAAATCTTTAAATGCCACAATGCCGTTACATGTAAAAAAAGGATAATATGACATTTTATTTTTTTAAATTTTACTGGATTCCATACGAAAATTTTATTTTTATTCAATGTGTGTGAGTTACGAAAGCTCAAAATCAAGAACATACGTAAAAAAGTAAGAAAACAGAGAATTGTGTAATAACACAATAATAGAAAAAAAAATGGTTGTGGTGGTAACACTTAGCGTGTAAATAGAAAAATCAGCAAAATACGTGAACACAATGTGGAAAATGTATGTTAATGACATGTTAGGTACTATTGCTAGCGGTTTCCAAGTACCTTAAATTTTTCACGTTCAATCTACAAGATTCTAATCTGGGGACACGGTAGTGCCTCCGCCAAAAAAAACCATACGAAACGCAAGAGCACCTACCTTTTCTTGAAGTGTTTCAGTCTTTTTTGAACACTCATAGAGCTGGTTTCCGATGTACCAGATAATTCAAATTCTCAGGATATGATCTCAATAATAGACCTATAAAATATACAAAGTCTTAATTGAATAGTTTAATAATTAGATAGTTCTAGAATTAGATTTTTATTGTATCTAAAATACGCCGATTTCGTCACTGACACACTGATGATCATCAAAATGTTTGGCCACTTCCTAAAGTGCTGAAATTTGGTATGTTATTTAAGTTTAGTATACCATCGACAAAAAAAAATAAACTCATAACTTTAATCCCCTAAAATGTAGGAGGTGGAAGTTTATATGAGACCTGCACGTATTTTACATATAAGGACATGCAACTTAACACGAGACTGTAGACACTAACAATAAGTACTTAAAAAAACCAAAAAGAGAGACTGCCTAGCCACTGAAATCCCACCAAAAACATTTCATGTAAAACGTTGCCAAGACGACCACATAAGGTTTGCTCAATGAAAGAAGCGTGGTTCTACATGAGATCTGATATCTTAGATCTCATGTAGAGCCACGCTTCTGAATCTACAGTGCCTAACTCTACCGACCCTAACTCCAACAAATTCTACATATGAGTAAATAATATGTATGACTTGGCTGTTTCGTTAGTTTAGATCAGAAACTAAATATTCGCATCACCTCCACAACGGTAGCGAAACGGCGAAGCCATACATATTTACCGATATGAACAACTCGTTGAAGTTAGGGTCGGTAGAGTTAGGCCGTGTAGATTCATTGGATTGGCTCTACATGAGATCTTATATCTTTTATCACAGCACAAACCTTATGTGGTCGACTTGACAAAATTTTACATGAAAGGTTTTTGATGGGATACCCTTATAACCGTCCACAATAGTATGTATCACATTGAATAGAATTCTAAACTGTAATCTTATAGAAAGTTAATAAAATATATTTTATATTTATATAATAAATTGATAATAATCATTAATAACTTGCGTGTCGGCAGCCCTATGCGTGTTTGTGCGTGTGTGCGTGACGGTGAGTGCGCGTGCGCCGGCGCGCAGACTGCGAGGCGTCCCGCCGCGCCTGATTATGTTCCAACTGCCCAACTGTCTTGCCGCTTTAGTATGTTGCATATACGATTGACGGAAACTTGTTTTTCTCGTTGGTATCTACTGATTTTACAACGATTGCCGACTTCATACGGCTGGTCATCAGGTAGGTGGTGATCGCCACTGGATTGTGCTCTCAGGGCACCCAAAAACCAATTTGCATTGGAAATTTGTATTGTATTGCGTGTTCGGTGCAAAGTTTATGTCGCAATGTATTATAAAATACAGTATCTTCAAGTGTAGAATTATGCATCTAAGAAATAGAGGTGTTAAAAACGCACTTTATTTTACTAAACCTGGACCTATAAAGATTCGTTGGGACGGTATGAAAGTACACATGGATACAAGAAACATATTTATTAGCATTTATTAAAACTGCAAAACCGGTAAAAGTTGCACCAACGGTGACAAAATCACGGGAAAGTTGGTGACGCCAAATACGCACGTATTACTTACCTTGGGATACATTTTTACTTATCTATTGCTTTAGTGGCTTATAAGTCAATGGCTTGGCACGATATCTTTGTAACTGAAGTCCAGCACTTGAGGATGATATCTACCTATCAAATACCTATTATAAACTATAAAATGAAACCGCAAATATTGCATGAAGTTTATCTATTGCAAGAGTCGTTAGGCGTACAAATATAGTTCCTCTGAACACATGTTAATCGACACCAAAATACTCGGACAGAAATAGCGGGCGTTGATCAATTGGCATCGACATCAGTCGTGGAGAGACGCCCTCCCAATCAACACCAAAGACACAAAAAAGAATGCTGGAATAGACATGAGGATTTGTGATAGAAATAGGACCAATAAAAATAAAAATAAACGCGCGACACTAGGTGTGAAAAAAAATGACATTGAATATTAGCATTCTACTCGTAGTTGCACTGATACCTTATACGGTCAGAATGTAAATTTAGATTGACGATAGGAGTTTAACTATAGAATTTTTGGAATAATTATTATTTTGAGACGTTTGCATTGTCATGGACATAAATAATTTAGAATCAGAATTCATTGAAAAAGGATCAATAATATAGAATCTTAAACTAGATTTACTGTTTGAAATATACGTAATAGGTCAATACAAATAGAGATTAATGATTAATATGAACAAATTGGATTTTTAAGAAGTTTTAGTAAATGTTCAACAAAATGACAACTGTTCCAAAAATTACACTTTAAGACAAGTTACACTGTATTCGTAAGCTCATAAAATAAAAGTTGTTAAAAGACAGGTTTATGAAAGAGTCAAGCAACACCCATTTACACATGTAAAACAAGATACGTCCCAGTTAAGCGATGCGCAGCGTATGACGCAGATATTTATTTCAAACATTCCTCGTAGAACATTGTCATTTTTAGCTATCATATTTCTCGGTTGACCTAGTTGCGCGTACGCTTGTATAATTGCCTCTCATTGTAGCGTCTCGACCTAGCCGCTAATTGGCCGACATCGGCGCAGAATACTTAGGATCTGCAATGTGACGTCCCAGAGAACTGCGTTTGTCATTGGAGATTATACATTAGAGCGCATCGAGCCACTTCAATTGAATCACAATGGACGTTAATGGTTATGCCAATCAACTTACTGAAGACAGAATGAAGTCACTGAAAGAATATATTCTAAACTAACCTATTTACATCGTTTGGGGGTCCAGTAGACGCTTCATTTTTGCGGGCTGAGAGTCCGAAAGTTGCCAACCCTTTGGAACAGTTGCTGAGTTCCAGTTTGACGGATATTGCAGGATCTCATTTAAATATGTCAGAAGTTAGTGTTGACTTTGTGGCTTGCAACTTCTGTTGGTGTATAGTATAATTTCTACCTTCAGCATCGTATACTAAATAAAAAGAAATACGTTGTTTTGCACTTTAAAGACCTTAAAATATAACTGTATAAACACATAAGTATTCAACAAGAAACAAGAATACCTATCTAATGTAACGATGACAAGTGATCCAAATATTAAACAGAGCGGAATTAAGTAGTACAATATTATTATGGACAGTAATATAACATTGTCCAGTAGGACCGGGCTTAAAGCAGCTGTCTCTACCATTTCGTTTAAGCTAAATCTTACTATCCCAGATCGACGTCGACATCTTTTATATTGAAGGTCGTGTCCAGTTATTGATCACTTAGTTCAGTATTTCAGCGAGTTTTGTCCTTAGTGGTTTAGGGGTTGAATTTATTAGCTTTGATTGATTCGCAGTAAACATCGTAAAGGAAACTGTGAAGGTCTTTTGGGTCAGGTAGCAGCAGTCAAATAGAAATAATAAACAAAATAATTAAACTATGCGCGTACCTACGTACTTAGTCTGGGAATCTGATGATGGGTGTAGACAAATCCACACAAAGGTAGCTTTGAAATTTGCATGTATACAAGCTGTGTTGTTTAGTACATCACATTCAGTTAAATAAAAGGTCGTGTGTTTCGTTTTTGTAAAACAATGAGCTAGTCATCAAAACCTTGATGACAATCAGGTCTGGATATAGTATCGCGTGTATGTGCACGTTAGCATATGACGTCAGATGCAGCTGTAGGCAAGTAGGTACCGGCGTATGCGCCGCTCTCGTGTCAATGGCATATTATTGTAAACCAACGTTCACTTTTATTTGAAGTCAAATAGACAGGTATTTCGAATGAGCTTTTTAACCAATGTTAAGTTTATATTAAGGGTTTATAGACTACATATCCAATCGTAGGAAATTTGGTTTAAGCATTTTCGTATGCCCGTACGCGTCACAGAAACGTGTCGGAATAAATAGATACATATCGAAAAATATTATAATTAGTGCGCGATTGAAGCCATCATATTTTCCTTACTTAATTTGAAATCATATTAATTGATGCATTTCACTTATTCAAAACACTAACTCTGATAAGTATTTTTAATATTAATATTATTTTATTAAAACTTATCACTGCTAAGCAAATTACTATTATGATATTATTTAACAATTTCAACAATGTTAATTCAAATGTTTTATTTCTAAGTGCATATAAGTAAACAATACGTAATAAAATAGGTTGTTAAAATAAAATTATCCTATGAAATGCATACAAGTTACTGTCGCAAATGATTCGCATGGCAACCGAAACAGGCGTGCATCCGCCAAATGCACTCTCGGTGCTCGAGCGCAGCCTTCGCCGGCCGACCTCCGAGACCAGGGCTCTCACTTCCTAGTTTCACTCTAGAACATTCTATAAGGTTTACGCGCTGGTACCTACTTCTTAATCGCAATATTTAGATGGTGGTACAAAATATAACATGACAATATATATTGATCTGTTACTTTAGTTACATATTTTAGAAAACCCAATGGTTTTCTACTCCCTGAGAATTAAATCCCATCATCATCGACAATTTAGGCGGGCAACGAATCAATGCTTCCCCCAGAGTATGGCAATAGGTTTTTCCAGGTCATGTGGTTTTGCCACCTCAGCCTTAAAATACCTTGGGTAGGTTCGTACAACTTCTATCGTAAAGCTGTCAACAGATTAAGG
Source organism: Leucinodes orbonalis (assembly GCA_019425675.1). Taxonomy (NCBI): domain Eukaryota; kingdom Metazoa; phylum Arthropoda; class Insecta; order Lepidoptera; family Crambidae; genus Leucinodes; species Leucinodes orbonalis. The sequence continues at coordinate 155,480 of PQWD01001034.1, forward strand.
CTAAGATTCATCTGCGATCGCCACTTGCTCGGTGAAGCTGTAAAGACCATCTGCGGTCGACATCAGTAGTCAGAGAAAAACGCACATATTATGGTTCCTATTTTTTTTTCATATAAATAATACAAACCTGGGGGTTACCGTCATCTCTTAAAACAGAGTTACAATAATATTACTTCGTCTTTTCTGGTACAAAAATGCTGACCTATCATTAGAACAATATTGTTTTAAGATATTGCGGTAACCCCCCTAAAATGCAGAAACAAAACGAACTTCGCTTCGACTGTGTCCTGATTACAAATGTCTAAAAAGGGAAAAGACTCACTTAAACGCATTTGAATAAGGTGTTTATGTCTCTCCCACGATACGTGGAATACCAATAGACAAAAGCCGTGGATACAGTTAACATAAGGGCGTTAAGCAACAGAAAATCACTTTAATTTATGAGATAGAGCTTTAATGCTGTACATTAAATTTAAGTCCAATAATGCACTACAATCGTCTTGTTTAAACTAGACTGTCCCAGTACACTTCAAATTTTTCTTGAGGGAAATTATGCTATTATAACATGGGGAAAAAATAAAACGTTTCAAATATTGCTTATTAGTTACTCAGTTAGAACATTTATTGAGAGGACTTTTGTATTAAGAATTCAAGTAAAATGTTTTATAAAATTCAAGTATAAAGGTATATTGCTATCTAACTTAATTGAAAACCAAGTTTTTATACCTATTAATTTAGACTTATTTATATCTCTTATCTATATTTACTTATATATTTGCAACAAATTATATTACATACATAATGAAGGTACACAGGTAAAAAAATAGAATTAATAACAAATTTAAAAGGCGACATATCCCTAACTACACTTAATTCCGAAACGCTTTCTCACACAGCGATTACTACATAATCATGTATAAAGATACATGAAAGTGTTATTACATATCTTAACTGGATCACGCGGCAATGCTCAAAGGTAGCAAAATGGCGGATCTGGTCCGTCATAGCTCACCGTATCTCGTATCCTTCGGCAGTGGAACGTTCTACGTCGCGGTGTCGCAACGATTACGCTGCGTAATCGCCGCGGCCGCGGGAAGCCGTCGGGCTGGCTGCTTAACTCGCTCCGACCGGGTTAAAGACGGGACCATACTATAGCTGGGTAGACGCCGCTGTGTTGCCACCACAGTTTCTTTCCTTTCTTTCTTTAAAACATTTTCTGTCCTAAAAATGCTGAAATAATCATGTCAAGAAGCCGTTTTTTTTTTTGAGCGTCTAAAAAACGTAATCATGACCAATGAAATAGCAAAAAAGTACTTGTTAGCATGTCGAATCTTCATAATTTGGTCAAGACAGTAAAAAAGGAAAAGAGCTAGATTGCTCTTTTCGGGCGAAATCATTAAAAACATATGCTAAAAAGTGCTAGATCTAGCTACAAAAGGACTAAGGTAACAACACTAGTAGACGGACAACCTTTGATGTCCTATGTAGTTAATGGTTAGTCGGCTTTTGCACTAAGGGGTTAAACCCCCGGGCACTAGAAACATTTGTGATCTGGGTGCTTCTATTCATAGTATGTATTTGCAAAAATGCATGTAACTAAAACAATTTATCTGTTGTTTAGTACCCATACTCAAATTAGGACTACATAGTTGATTTCTTTAGCACTATAGGTATAGTGCTAAAGAAATCAGCTATGATTTTTATTATGATTATAATAGAGTCAAATTTTGCAATCGTGCCTAAAAAATGAAAAGTCAAAGCTGCTCTGTACGTATTTTCTGTGTTTTTGTTATATTTTTGCTTATTTAAGAACAATCATAACAAGTTATATTTTTTATTACACTCGACAATATATATCATACCCAAAAGAAATGAGAAAAAATTCAAACGTTGGGTATCAAAACGTATGTCCTATACGAGGCCAGTTGAAAACGCGTCGTTCTCTGTTATGCCCTCGCCCTAATCCAGCCTTAAGTGTAAAGTGAGTGGACGCCGATTAACCTAAGTGTAGTACCGTAAAGTGTAAATATCGTGCGCCTATTTGACCACCTCCGCTCCGAGGCTATTGGCCAATTATCGGCAGCATAAATGTAATCTTGTTTTAATAACTTAACTGCTCAACTCGACGCGGTAAATTAGAAATTAAATCTGCAGATTAATAATAATGCGTTCTTTTAACAATTTAATGATGTGAACTTTTCCTGCAGTCCGTCGGGCCTATTCACTTTGGCATAGACTAACGTATCGCAAAATTGAGTCACGCTAAATTTAACCTTTTTAACCCAAATGGTTTATTTTAAATTAAGGCGAGTAGTAAATCTTATTGGAAAGTAATAATAAAGCAAATCTCAACGACTTGAAACATAACCATAAGGAGAGGATATTCTATTAGAAACAGCTATTCTCTCTCCTCTATATAAGGACTGAGTTATTTGTAAAAGAATTCCATCACCTCCATGTGTACTATTTAAACGAAAAGTTATATTTGCGGTCCTTCTGTACTTTCTTATTTGGCGACGCGGCGTCCTCAAAGAGAGATAACGAGTGAGCCCCGCGGCTCTGATTCATGCCTTTGTAATAAAGTTATTATGCTCTCGTTTCGCATGAGAACCTTAATAAACGCACCCGATACTCGATATCTCGACTCTTGTTTCGTCGAACCGCTTCGAATATGGTCGCCTTCATCAATTAAACATAAGATTCCACGGTTTCTAAGTGGATAAGGAGTGAACGCACTGCCCGCGACTGTGTGGGTTGCAATTTGCGCACACTTGCATGCCGCAGGGTGCATAGTAATTATAGCCTAGCTAGACTGCACGGCAGCCACCCGCGAAGAAACAGACGATCTGATTTTCTCATGCCGCAACTTATTTAAGCCTCCGAGCCTGTTTCAAACAGCAGTCTATAAAAAGAAAACTAGCTGCATATTTATTGTCTTATTTTCCTGAGGCTTTGAGTGGAGAGATGGAAGTATCACTATATTCACAATATTGTATTTAAAACTGCATTTATGGAGTTTCGAAAACTTAATTAGTTCTAGACTTAACTATTCGGTATTTCGTGCATTAATTCCTGACTAGAAGGCGTTGTGTGCATCCTTATTTGCCAAAGAACCATTCCGATCATGATCTACAATTTGCTTAAACCAATGCACGTTCGCGGCTGCGCACACGAGTTGAAGGCAAGCGAAGGCGATTCGCTCGCCAATATATTCTATATGAACTGTGTCATAAATAACGAAGCTTGATCCAATTTCACGCTCGCCCGCTCGTAACGTCCGCGGTACAACAATCGTAAAGTACATAATGTACGACTCGCGCCCTGTCTTACAACTCGCATTTCCCATCAAATTAGCCGCAACATTTCAATGGGATCATTTGCATTGCATTCGTAGATTCATAAACATATCAATTTTATTACGTCTACAAAAACTTTGAGAAGCCTTAAAGGCTGCAGGAGCCAGTCTATCTAGAGCTCCCTTTCTCCTTCCTTGCATAGCACTGCTTGTATACGAGGGGTCCAGAGCGATTGGTCGGTCGTATCAGACTAAATGGCACCGACCGCCAGTGCACAGATATTGCTTGCACGTATCAAAATAACAAGGAGGTGGAAAATTTCCGAATGGTTGGCTTAAGTTACTAAGTGAAATGTAAGCGTAGAGAACTTCATTATAATAAAATATACAAAGTGTTCACATCGTGAGATCTTTATAGGGTTATTCATTAAATTAAGTTGTACTCGATAATACTTTTCGTCCTGCTTGCAACATCGTTTAATGATACAAGTTGACATGGAAAAATGTTACTATGATTCGTTTTACATATTGTTTATTCTTCATATTAACTAAGCAGTCTTTTACCTTCTGGACTAAAACTCTCACAACATAGACATAAAACGTGAACTTAATAAGTAGGTAGTATTAGGCGATCTTTTTCAATGATGACAATGATGATTCAAGCGATGTCAATAGGGAACCATTAATTCAATAATAGATAATTAAGAATCCTAGATTTTATTCCAGTAAGAATATAAATAAATTTTACTAGGTGGTACAGTCGTTACTGAATCCTCAGGAAGGTAGTCGTCCCGTGAAATAGGAGTATTATGCACTTATCTGATTAGGGTTAAGGTTACTGACATACAGTTATTATTCTCCATCAACGCCGCACTGCGCCCGACACCCGAGATAACAGATATTTAGTCTCTTATACCCGGTAATTTTACTTTCTTAATTCCAATGATGTATCGATGATGAGGACCGTATATCTGGCGCAAAATGGGGGAGACCTATGTCTTTGGTTATTTAACCTATGTTTTTGGTTTTCTATTCAGAAATTCCAATGAAGTGTTGATCAATGTGTTTGTATTGTACAACAGATGCATCTAAGCTCAGTGCGCGTGGTGTGCGCGGCCCTGGCGACGCTGGCGCTGGGCGCGGCCGCGGCGCCGCCCGCGCCCGCCCCCCACCACGTCGCGCGCCGATCCTTCTTCAACCTACAGTGCAAGGGGGTCTACGACGCGGCGATATTCGCCCGCCTCGACAGAATCTGCGACGACTGCTACAACCTGTTCCGGGAGCCGCAACTTTATACTTTATGCAGGTTAGTTGTATTTTTTTCATGACGGGCTTGCTCTTGAGCTCAGACTATTCTAGTGGAAGAGACGTGCTCTAAGATGGAGCGAGTTTACTTAGAAAAAGCCTATTATAATATAATATCAGGTTCTTGTTTTAAGACAGAAAGCGTTCACTCAGAGGAGAAGCGCAAGGTCAATTTAAGCATATTAACTGCTTTCGTCTAGTCAAAAGTGGGTTCGAATCCCGCGGGGAACATCACGTTGTACACATGTTTCCTATTTAGTAAGGACATTGCAGGCGTAATCACATGATTGTCCGAAAAGAAAGATTCGTGTTTCGGAGGGCACGTTAAGCCGTCAGTCCCGGCTCA
>PQWD01001035.1:0-23111 GCA_019425675.1 Leucinodes orbonalis
CCTGCTAGGCATCGTGTAATGTAAGCTTTACCTTATTCAGAGCTCTGCAGAAGGCTTGGTTGTCACCACAAATTAGTATGACGTCACGGCCCCCGGTTAGCCGCACTCACAATAGCTAGTAAAAGTTGATGGCTTCGCCTGACGTAGGTAGACAGCCCACTCGCTCACCAATCGCGTTTTGATCATGGACTACAAACTTCGTTTCATTGCAAACGATTTAAATTCGCTTATATGGATAATTATTCATTATAATCGAATTAACTTTAAACCTTTTTGCTACTTGATGGGTACTTCGGTAGTTGACGTCGATCTCATTGGATACTGTACGATTTACAAACTAAAATTATGGATTCACACTTGGGGGAAGGACCCATATAAGAATCTTGTACATATTTTATATTATTACCTAAAATGTAAATGGTCCTCAAAAAGGGTGTCATCTTATTGTATCATAAATACCCTTAAACGACGAGCAAGCATGAATATGTTGTAAAGGAAAGAAGTAAAATAAGTAATGTTTGTCTTCTTCTACGTGAAAAAGTCCTGACAGTATCCAAGGACATAATAATTTTGTATAAGTAATTAGGTCTCTTAGACCCTAAAGAATTGTATAAGGAGTTTTAATAAAAAATACTAACGAGTAAAAAGTATTTTAAGAAATGGGAAGCAATCATAAATTGAATCTTATTTACTGATATTGCAAATGTAAAAAAATCATTAAATAAATATAATACAACAAATATGCTTATAATGTTAATTAAAATGCGTCATGAGTATAAGTTTCTTACTACCTTCATATCAAAAAAAACTTGCAGACAACCCTACAGCCAAACAGCATCTCATCATCAGTACCTACTCGCCATTAAGTCCAAAACCCAGCAGTCCACACCGAGCCTAAATTATAAGAATGGAATGGAATTAGAAGAGAAATATTTGTTATTGAAGTTCCTAGACGTTTTTAAATGATTATGATTTTATATGATTCCTAGCTTTTGCCCGCAGCTTCGCTCGATTTAAATTTGGTGTAACACGATTCCCCGTTACTGGTTACGAAAATGTATTTTTTCTCTGCTGTAGATGATATTACACATCATTCCATAAATTTCTCTATAAAATTTCCCCCTTCTTAAATTGCCGAAAAAAAATACTGCAAGATTTTATAGTGTCAAATTGTCTTTCTACCTTAAAAAATTGCGAAGTGCTCCAAACAAACTTACACAACCCATTTTAAAGAAGTGGTAGTTTAGAATTATACAACAAGCCAAATTTCATCGAAATCCGTTAAGCCGAATAGGCAAAGAAGCCTTACAAACGTACAGATTGAGTTACTTTCGTATTCATAATATTAAAAATCAATTCATCAGGTTAAAAAGTGACAATAAGGGTACAGTTGAGTTGAACCCTTTATGCTATTAATAGACAACTTTGCGACAAATCCGTCCACTTAAAGCTGGATTGTCTCGTTAGAAGTCACGCCAAATAAGGCTGTGGGATAATGTGGCATACACAAGGAATATTATTAGGAAGCATAACGTGCCGACCGGTCCACCTCTAGGTAGACCAAGCGCCTTCCTTATTACTCATGATAACATGTCTTGAACTCTCGTATGTATTTTTACACTTTGGCTTAAGTAATGAGCTGTAGCTGTTGGTTTTGACAATAATTAAAAGACAATCCAAATAAATGTGGATGTGGCACACGGTGAAGTTAGTAAACATTAAGCTGTACTTCAGAATTGGTTTATAATTAGTAATTAAAGCCTAAGAAACGTAGTAATTCACCAATACAATATCACACACTTCACCAATATATATAAGGTTAATTTGAAATGTTTAGATAACGCATATTGAAACAAGATTAAATGAAAAATCCTGTAATCAGATCTGTTCACGTATTTACATCAGTTTTAGTTCGTTTAAGCCTTTTTTACCAATTGATCTTTATTGTTTAAATAACGTATTTGTTTAATTAATTCAATATGTCACGAGATTTTGTAAACATAACTTATATCCTTTCTAAGATTTTTGCCTTTGAAATATTTAGTACAAGCAGCTATAAATATTAATTTTATTATTGCCCATTTCAAACTGAGACAGAAGACAAAATGTTCAACGAGTTATTGTAAGTCCTTACAAAACATGAACTGAAGATGTAATTCTAAAGCGAAGATAAAATACATTGCCATTTACCATCGTGCAATTCAAGAGCAACATAACTAATCCTTTACATACAGAAGAATAACGAATCCTTTTAGCACAAACGTCGCCAAGTCCATGACAATATCGACCATTGTTTCAGGTGCCCACCTACCTTTCGCCGGCTTTTGTCAACTTTGGTGTTATTATGCTTGCAAAATTTGAAAATTTATTTGGGTATTGTTCAAAACTGTTCAGATTTTAGGAGTCTGGAATGCAAATATAAAATCCCAATGGTACAATACCCAAAGTTAAGACTTAGATAGTTCCTTATGTATTCAAAATAGGTAAGTATTAGATAAACATAGTTTTATAGACAGATCTCTCTTTATTAAAATGATATATTTTACTCCATTTAGTTGTCTTAGCTTAAATAACGAATTTACTCGTATACATCTTCTCAATCAAGCTTTTTTTGTACTAGTTAATGATGTGGTGATCGTAGATAATATTTGTAACTACAAAATTTCCGTCCGTTCTGTTTTAGGTGTAGTTCCATTTCGGTTAATATCATCGGAACTTTAGTTTTCTAAGTCGTTGATATTTTCTATACGGAACCTTCCAAAATGAAGTTCCCTACTTGCACAGAACAATGATGGTACAGTTGCGTGAAGTTACGACTCTACTCCATGCCGCTACTGGTGTTTCAGTGCGTGCTTTAGCCCTTATTGGTTCTTTCGACAAGCTTAATTTAAAGCAAATAAAAAAATACACTCAAACAAAACACTGAAGAAATTAGTCTCATTTTACATTTGTGTATAAACTTGCATTTAACAAAACACTCACTAAATTATTTGTGTAAGATATATAATAATAAAATTCGGTAAAAAAAATGTTATCATGTTAATTAGTGGTCATTTAAAATGTCATAATCATAAGTGAAAAAAATATAAATGCTTTCTAAAATATATAGGTAATATAACTAGTATTACAACTAAAAATATAACTATCTAAATATGAGAAAATAACAGAGATAGGTATTTTATATAATATGACGGCAATGGTTGCAATTACAAGTTGTGTAAAGAATTTCACGAACTTAGATTGTTTACCCAATTATTTATTCGTACTTATGTAAATTCAAAGTTTCTCGCTCTATTCATCCAGTATTTGTGTAAACGTGCCTATAACACAACAAAACAAACAATTTATGAGCAAAACTCATCCACATAATAAATTCTTTTGCTACGTGAAATGGGCCTTGGGTACAATTAATTAGAGATAAGAGTCTATTAAAATGCCATAGACAAACTCCGGGCCAATAAACGCGAGACCACCAACACCCGATTACAAAACCAATAACTTGGCGTTCGGAAAACAGACACTCATAAAAACAATTAGTTTTGACCGCGTTACCATAAAAGAGAGTAACATGACCAATCTTAGAGCAATTAACGGCCCTAATAGCAGGAAAGGGGCACGCGAGTCGTCGCCTGCAGCGATGCAGCTTAATGTTTATTCTATGATCCTGCAACTACGTACTTATAACAGGCATAGCAGTAGAACCTACAAATTTACAAATATTTTTTTTAAGTTTTTATTAGTAACTGAAAATCGCCCTTATTTCTTTGTGCAAATTGGCATTCCTTAGTTTTAGGCTAGGCAAGTACATAATTTCGAACTACTAAATAGGTACAGAACTTCGTTTTGGTAGATGGTACGAGTAGTTGTTCCCCACAGTGCTTCGTGCAATCGTCTTTTGAAATAAAAGTGTTATGCAATATTGAATTTCGGGAAAAATGATTATATATTTGACGACCCATTTGGTGCAATTTTTGAGACCGGCTTTTACACGATTCGGGCAGTAAAACATTTGTGTGCATGAACATATCATATCTGTTTGTATTGGTCTGGATGTTTTCTGTGTATAATACTTATGTAATATATATAATATTTACAAAAGATGTATATTAGCCGCTCGAACGCAGCACGCGCGTATACACTTGATTAATCTATTCATCCACGAAACCCTGAAACTGAATTTCAATTTCAGGGTTTCGTGGATCCATAAATGAAGCTGTTATACTTACTTATTTAAAATATTAATAAAATCGTGCATGAGGGAATGTATTTATAAAACATTAAAAATGTTGATGTGTTGATATTACATTACGCATTCTGTAATCTATGGTCTTGTAAACATAAAGTTAGTAAATAAGAATAATTACCTACCTGTATGATGGGGTCTTACGCCCTGAAGGACTTCCCAAGCCAAGGCTTAATGTAATAAAAATTAACAAGTTCCAACCGACTACATGAACAACACGATGTTAATGGCAGATAGTTGGGTATAATAACATGAAAGCTGCAAAAACAATTCCATATTTCAATTTAGAAACTAACATAAAATATTTTATGATATTATAGAATTTTAGTGTAAATCAAGCCTTGAGAAAAGACTAGACAGCGTTTTAGATTAGCGCGACAAACGCATTCGCTTGCCCACCGAATCGAAAGCTATGTACCATAGACCACTTCAAATTATAGAAAGACCTTATATCTTAAAAAATTGTATATATGTCAGAACACATGTACGTTAGTGCCTTATTTAATTTAAAAACAATGTGTTAGCTAAATATCATCCTGTGTATTTTTAGGCTAATAAGAGTCATCTGTGCCACGTAAATCTTGCTAAATAAAGCCAATCAGTGTTACCAAGCTGTAGTTCAGACGCTAATACCACATGTATTCATTTTTTTTATAATTGTTTTGTTATACAACCACATTAAACACTTACAATCAGGGTATGTTATCGGGTATATTATTATCGGGTATATTAAGGGTATATTATTCAAATTCAATTTTACACAAAGTAGACGTAAAACCAGGCCAGATGCATTTAATTCAATTATATTTTGATAAATTTTATTGTGTAACTAATTTATAAAAAGCAAACACAGGTAGCCATAAAAAAATTAAGCTACATTCCCACGAAAAAAAAAGAAACTACAGGCGGTGCTCATAAAACGAACACCATAAGAACATTTTTGGACATTCAATCAAACGTGTGACGCAGTGGAATCAAATGCGACTGCGTACAATGTGAGAGGCAGTTGCATAAGAGCTGTAGTTCTGCCGTCGTGGGAGGTCTTGTCAGTCCGTCACCGTGCCGTAATCAATTTGTACGCCCTTCGCTGCGCCCGCACCGCACCCCCGCCCTCGCAATATGGCGGATAGATGCGTCTTTCGTCACACACCCTGTCTGCGTATAGCTTTTTTGTTTTGTGAAATAAGATAAGCAATCACGGCGCTGCTGTAATGAAATCATGATTTGAATGTTACCCACAGCTCTGGAGCGGAAATTATCCAGCGGATATTGAAAGCAATTTTGTAAAATAGCTCCATTAAATTCGTAAGTAATTCCGACCACAATCCAATACAGTGAAATCGTGTCAAAATTAGCATATTCTAAAACTAAAGCAATTGTGAACCTACGATCGGCCATGCTTTTGTAATTCTGTTGATTCGATAAAGTCCTTAAATTTATACTTTACAAACGGCATATCGTGACCTGAAAATAAAATTGTATCTAGTAACATAAATGCACGACGAAGACCACCCACGGCGGTCTAGCGTCTGAGCCGTGCTCAAGTTTTGCAAACAATGCCATTCTGGTGTAGGATGACTCAATTAGTAGGACAGCAGATAACATGCCACACAATGGGCTGTAAATAGCTCTTGGCCAAAGCCATGGATTCAAAGGATGATTTATACTTAGTGACCGTATGGTTGTCCACTTATTTGGAAATCCGTAGGTCATTGGAAATACCAGTTGCGAGTATTATTGTTTCCATTTTGTTTATAAAATCATTGTTCTTACTTTGAAAACACGTAAATAAGTTTTCTTTTAAGAAAAAATACAAAGTCATCTTATAAAAGCAAATTCATATTAGTTTCTTGTTCTTTTTGCGATCTCACTGACTTTAAGATACAAGTTTTTATCTATTCCGCCCAGTGACATAACAGAAACGAAAGTAAACATCCTCCAATCAATCATTGCCGCGTAATTGTGTCAGCATGTCGGCCCCTGAGAAAAACTGATGAATGGGCAGGACGTCTCCCGTTCCCATATTTTTTTTACCCAACAAAATGGCCGACAGAACAAACTTTGCCGCGAGCGCGACATTGATAATTCACTCTTCAATCTACTGTTTATCTCACGATCCGTTTCCATTATCATTGATTTTAATTGATGCAATAAAATATAGGGAGCTTGATTAACATTAGATGTGTCTATTTAGATAAGCCAATGAATTGATATTAGATTGAGTTACTTTTACATACCAAATGCAGCTAGGTATGTAAATTTTAATATTTATAGGATACAGAACACGTGAGTTTGTAAACGGCAGTATCGTAATTTTAAGTGATGTGTCAAAAGATAAAGCATTCAATTAACACAAATAACATAGATAATAAACAACTCGTATACTTTTTGTTTACCTATACGCAGTAGAGAGCGTCGGCGGCTCATTGGTGTGTACTGTTGCCTTCCGATCTTGAGGTGCAGGTTCAAATCCCGCCACGTAACAATGCCATTATCGTACATTTATCCAACACTCTTAGGTGAAGAAAAACATCGTGAAAATCTGCGCACGCCTACGAAGAAATTCAAAGGTTGTGCGTGAAGTCGTCCAATCCGTACTGGTCCCGCGTGAACGAGCTGGTCCAATGCAGATTAGAAAAATCTAAATATAAATCCACTTATTGCTTCTACACCTAGTGCTTACAAAAAACACTTAGCTAGGACATTTTACTAAGCTTAAATATAAATCCATCTGGTATGATAGACAGAGGATAATGGACACGAAGTCGCCCAATGGGCAGTCCCAGTAAAGCCGTGCTTCCTGAGTTCACGGTGCGGCCGGCAGCGATTATTTACATTAATCGCCACGGCGCGGGCGGCGACTGTTGCGCAGCGTTCGACAAACCCGACGCAAACTCGAAAAATTTCCAGGACAAAATATACGTTGAGGTGAAAGATATCTGATTTATTTGTTGATAAAGAGAAATAATATATATCTTAGGATTGTAGTCGTCAACACCCACCAATGCGCATTTCGGCATCCATAGCAATGCTATGCAGAAGGCCTGTGCCCTGTGATGGTACGCAATAGATATTATATTACCTGTAGTTATAGGCTATTGATCGATTCGCTCGAAACAAAAAAGACATAGACTTCAATATTTGACGACCCATTTGGTGATTACACCAAATGGGTCGTCCAATATTGAAGTCTATGTTAAATGATATAAACCATTAGGTTGAGACGTCAGCTACTTCACAAAGGGTTTGTAATAGTCTGGGTGTTTCTATGTATGTATAATATATATGTATTTACAAAAAATGTACCTAAGTATGTTTATATGTTGTTTAGTATCCATATTACAGGTTGCTTAGTTTTGGGCTAGCCCCGTCTAGATCATATAGCCATCTAGTTAGTATTAAATTATATTATCTGTGGTCATAAGCTGTTGATCGAAACAAAAAAGCCATAGATTTCAAAACTTATTTTATCTCCGCTACCACCGATCGCAGAGCACTGTTGCAAATAAGTTTAAGTATAACCTCGATCGGAAATCATCCAACCATCATTCTTTTCAGACAATGGGGGTATCTGCCATCGCTTGAACAGTGTTACTATAATGATACATCAGCCTTTGTGCGAGAAATGGCGAAGTAATATTATTGCAATACTGTTTTAGGACATAGTGGTAGGCCCCCAGGAAATACCGCTTGCAATTTCTGAACCAAACTAGAAAATATCACACAAAGTGACTTTTACTGTAACCCTGAACTAGGCAGCATTCTTATTATGGCAGTTATTGAAGATGCATGAAATGCATATTTAGCTTTGATTTTAAGATAGGTATTCAACTTGAGCTTCAAATAAGCACGTCAAAAATAATTACTAAATAAAACATAAATTATGAAAGCAATGCAAAATAAACCCTTAATAGTACGGTGTAGCGACATCCATAACTTCGTGGGCTATCGGCAACGGTTAAGACAGATATCTCACGTACTTAGTTATATACGATAACAAAATAATAATGTGACATTAAATTACCTATTTCATAATAATATAAGAGTGAAATAAAGGAAGGGTTCCTTCCTACGACAAAATTTTATTACTAGATATTTCAAACATTATGCACTATATATCCAACACAAATGTCTCTACAAAGTAATACTGCATTTAACAACAGTTACCTAGAAAACTATGTCTGCCTTCTACCGGCGTAATGTCATTATTTATTTGTCTAACGATTATGGTGCTGGCGCCACTTATTGCTAACATAGCAAATATCTTAGCTTGTTTGAATAACCTGCCAGTTACCCACTGGGTCGATAGATTGTAGTTTCCCGGATCTAGCTAACATTTGTCGTTTTAGAATTAAATTCTGATAAAACTACGATCTAACTTTTAACCTTAAATGGTAATGGCTTAAACGTAAAAGAAATATGCTTTTACAATATTATAAGCCGAATAATGAAGGACGCCGATCCAACAGTGGACTAAGGTAAGTTAAAATGTATAAGATAATCCTTTGGCGAAGAAAAAAAGCTAATATATCGTGTACACGATATAATATGTACACACTTTTGGCAATAACCGAGTAACTTAAGTATAAATTAGACTTATGTACAGCAATTGATCGACTGGAAAACTGTATCATCATTATACCTTTATATCAACAAGTAATTTCTATAAAAAATAAAGTTTGATACTTATAGGAAGTACCTTGACAGGTGCAAGCACAACTTAAAATTGTCATTAGATGTGCACTTCAAAAATTGCAAAGCATCTTCAAATACACAATAGCTTGCGTTTTTTCTAGTTCACTGGTAATCCGTTGTCATCGATTTCGAGAAGGCCCCTCTTGTTCAAATAAGGATTGAAAAGGTATTAGTACAACAAGTGTCGGATAGTAGTGTTGTTTGCGTACGCGTTTAGCGGCCTGTTGTTACTGAAGTGCCTCGAATAAACAGCCAAAGCGGTGTTGCTGGCGTTTCGCAACTATGACCATAGATAATGGTTGCTTCTGGGACATAGAGATGACGCCGAAAATTTACGTTAAATTATAATCAGACGCTGTTAAAGTATCATCAGTCAATAATGTCCCATTAGAGGGCACAACCCTTCCACACAGAATGCCTGTGGGAATTTTGGGCCTTAAGCCACCACGCGAGTCTAGGTAATGACTACTATCCTTAGATAGTATCCAGGATCCACGGCTTGACTTGCCTTCCGAAGCACAGAGGGACTCGAGATAATATATAATATATTAATCTGCTTCGTCAATTTCCTACACTTAAATGATTAGGCACTTTGTAAAAAGTCATATAAATAAGCCTTACGAGCTTTATATGCATTATAATATTTTGGTACTAACATTTCTATCTAAAATAAGCCCGTCCAAATATATTGTATATCCAAGAGATACGTGTAACGTCATTTATCATCTCCGACTAAGGTTACCAATAATTTTAGTTTATACGGACAAAACGTAACTCATATTTTTAAAACTACAAAATAAAAAACATACGTACTGTATCTATTTTTTTATATTCAGTAAAATCAATCCATTGTGATCGGCGTGATCGGGTAAATTTTATAACGAAAACCACACAAAATGATCATACAGCAAACTCAAAACATCTTAAAAGACATTGAAATACTGTAATATTTTTTTGATGTTAAACATAAAATAAATTTAGTTTACATCTAGGTTACAATCAATAAAATATTTGTGAACACATTTCGAAACAGAAGTTTTATAATTACACTTTTCTAGATTAAAATGAAAATAATGGTCAAGTCAGGGGATGTATTCAGATAAGGCATAGTCTCACCACTTCTTTATTACTACAACTTATTTTATAGATAAATTTAACATATTTTTAGAGAAATTTTACGTTCAATTAATAAGATTTGGTCGTAGACAATTTATCCCAGAGTTATGTGGTGTTATGGCAAGCCTACGGTGTATTATATGACTAAGCTGTGTACTCAGGACGCGAACAGTAGCTGTTTGTGCTACCTGTGCTACGCCCTACCTGCGCCCGCGCACCCCCACGCACACAATCCTTATCATTCCATAAAAATACTAGAAAATTCTCAGGTAAATAATTTAAGGATGAGTTTTGATCAAACAAACCGCGCGCAATAAAAAATTAAGCATCCTGAAGTTGATGATTCTCTATAGACGCTGGATTATTTCATTTAAAAATTCTGAACAGCGTAAATCAGGTTATCTAAGACAAAGACTTGACTTCGCCTAGCAAGCACGAGACGAACATAATTACGACGATAACTGATAAATATAGTAAACATGATGTTTAAAAAAAAGTTGTTTTAAAATATAAAATAACTGGCAACCTGATTTAAAGGTTTTTAACTTGACTATTATAATTAAAAGTCAACGTTATAACGTTTCCTTGACCACGACTTTGGAAAGGAAACCAGACCATAAATCTTACCCGGAGACATGTTTAAAGCGAAAAAAGTAACACATGTCCGAGCCATGTTTTAGAGGGACTAATTTTCTTTGGGGATTTAAATATTTTTTCGTCATTTTGTGGGGAACAAGAGCATGATGCCACCCACGTCGACCGGCCGACAGCGCACATTGGGCCATCACTCTTCTTTGTGGAACTTATATAAGAACTAAATTAAATCTTATTGAGTACAGTCGCACACATTATTTGCAGATCATTTAAGTGCAGAAAGTGTTTATACTTTACTTACTTCGAAAAATGTACTATTTCTTTGCTTAGGGTTAGATAAAAATATATAGTAATTTTTAATTTTGGTTAAGCTAGACAAACAAAACAAAGTGTTATTCAACATAATAATTAAATTAATGTACAACATACTTAATCAATTTGATTATCATTTAACATGAAAATGTATCTTAACTAGTAACTAACCTTCAATAATGACTATAAAATTAGAGTTCTTATTGTAATTTTGTAAAGGCTAAATTTCAAGTTTTATACAGTTGTAATATTTGTTCATTTATGGCCTTACATACGTATATATTCAGACTTATCGAGGATGTGTTTTGGCTAGAATGGATCTCCTTAAAATCTTATTCAATTATACCTACACGATGTCATTGGTGGCTAACACTCGCCAATAGACATAGATTATAAATTTACAGCAGGCACTAATTAAATTAGCAATTCATATAAATTCTGAAAAGAAAGTGTTTAAATTCGTTTGTTGAACAGATTCAAGAGGCCTGTTCAGTACTTAGTATTATTAACACCTAGGAATATACTTTTGGGAAGGAAACCTTTACAGAGTCACCGGATAAATGGCATTCCAATATTACAAACAAATACTTCAATTTTATTTATATTAAGAGGTACATATTTATATACATATCTCTACATATTTTTAACTGCTTACAAGTTGCTTGACACTAGGAGATCATAGCTGATGATGTTCATTCTTTGTAAAGGCTTGTGCAATGTTGTTTCCAACCAGTATTAGGGTTTGAAAGCGCCGTCTTATTCATTTTACTGTCACATAAAAGCAATGTTCGCGCGCGCGTACACCGCCGCGCTCAGAAAATTTCTAGTAAGTACCTAATCCTATGTTGGTACTTACATTATTTTTATTACTTACGCGTGTACAGTTATCTAGTAAATAGTGAGGCTCATTCAAGTGTTAAGATTCATTTCATTCAAATCTGTGAAATAAACACCTTAAAATGTTGTGATAAAATTTACTTTTACCGAAATATTATGTAAGTAGATTTAACATTCAATTCCACAGTGCCTCCAGCATACTACATTTTTTATATACAGGCAATATTAAATTAGGCATAGTTAGTCGATTTATACATCTCATTTGACATATTGTATCACATATGGCAAACAAATTGTATGCACAGTTTTAAGGTCTGTTTTTTAGATTTTGCTTAGTTATACTTTAATTTCGGTTTAAATAGATTTAATTTTAGACTTGTTGCATTTTAACTGTAACAGCCAGTTTTATCATCAAATGTTAAAAAACCCTTCGAAACACAGGATCAAACAATTCCGAATAAGCTTTTTTAAAGACAATGTCCTAACTTAACTAGAAAACCACCAACACCACCACCACAAATAGGCCACGGAGGCTATGGCTATTCCACCAAAATGTTGACATAACAGTCAAGCCGACACCAAACCTGATTGCAAGTGAAAACTATGCCTATAATACCTACTCCAGTAATCTTATGGGGAAATCAATGCAATTGCTACCATATGACATAATAAAGTCACTTAAAAATGTTGCCTTCTGATCTGGAGGGTGCAGGTTCAAATCCCGCCACGTACCAATCTTTTCAAATTTGCGAAATTGTATGTACTTACGTTATTTCAACGCTCTTACGGAGAAGGAAAACATCGTGAGGAAACCTACTCACGCCTACGAAGTGGTTCAAAGGTTGTGCATGAAGTCGACTAAGTCGCACTGGGCCCGCGATTATCGCGAACTCGGACTTTTCTTTAACAATCAAACTTTCATAACTTTGTATTAGCTTTTATTGCCGTTTAAAAACCGCTCAATCATGAAATTAGTACCACGACTCGTGACTAACAATGCATTTAATTCTTTATTTGCTCCAAAATTTTAATGTGAATATGCACTTTTCAATCCACGTGTACATGCAATACAATACCCAATAATCACGGACAATTAAATTTTATAACTCAACCTTTCCGCATTGGCTGAGGCCCATAACCACTTGTAACCCTAATTTTGTAAGCTAGTAAGTACGGTATGGCTTTCCTTGATTTATAACAATTTCGGAAATTTTATTCGATCGTCAGGTATTGAAATTGAAGATTCTTTAAATTGTAGTACCTAAACTATGCGAGTATCATCTGCCGCTAATCTTAAAAACTATAATATTCGTAGGCATTTAATATATAAAATGGAAGCGATCGCGTTAGATCGATTTTGCCAACAGTATTATTTGTTGTTTGTTACTTTATGTTCTTAGTGTACTTGTGAGAATTAAATTTTTATCAATCTTAATGTATATATTTACCTACATTAGGTGATGGCGAACTATCTCATAATATAATTAATTTAAGACTGAACTCTTATAAAGTCTGATTTTGGTATTTGCCCAAGGAGCAGTTAAGGTATTTGATCAAAGCTCTGGAGTTAACCATCAAACCTGTCTTTATTCAAGTAAGTAAAAAAGGTCTTAAACCTTTTTTATAAACTCAAAAGGCGGCTACACATACCTATGTCATTTATTAATTACGCAACGATTGCCCTTTCGTAGACACGCAACTATATTAATGCCATTCAAAATTTACGGGTAGAGATAAATTCATAAGATATTAAATTGTCGAAAATAAGACATTTCATTTTCGAAGTTCTTCATTGGATTCCAGCGGTTTGGAGTTTCTGCTCGTTCCAAATATAGGAACACACCAAATGGTAAACATTTTACAAGAAATAAGGAAAAGAGAGATGAAAAGGATTGACTTTTAGTTATAAAAATTACCCAGACTTAAAGATCATTTTATAATTATAATGAAAATGATAAATAAATAAACACAACCAAGTAAAACTCGGCGTCGTTGGTTCATTGGTACGTACCAATGTCTTTTCGAATTTTCGAAACTATATGTATGTTTATCCAATGCTCTCACGGTGAAGGAAAACATGGTGAGGAAACCTGACGCCTACGAAGAAATGTCGGCCAATCTGCATCGAGCCCGCGTGGACGACTAAGGCCTACACACTCTATAGTATGAGTTGATTACACTTACTGATAACAACATCGAGTCTAATGGGGAAGTCTAGTAGTTTAGCTATGGCCAATTAGTACAGCTAACATAGGTAGTGCTAACGCCTAACAATATTAGGAGCATGCCTGATGTTTGAGGCTTACTGAAACAACAGTATCTACTAACTAAGGTACCGAACCGGGGTTATATTTTTTTTTGAAATACAATAAAACACGAATAACTTCAAAGTGTTGTTAGTGAAGTTTGGTTTTCTTTGATAATGCAATTTTGAAAAATATCAAAATAGAGATGTTGTCTGACAGATCAATTGAGCTAATTTTTAAAATGTGCCAATTCTGTTTGATAGTTCCTCAATAGTACTTTTTGCATGTGAGGTATTTTACAATATATCATTATCGCTTTCCAAAGACATGTCAAGTACTAATTAATGTGCCTCATTTTTTATAGAAATTCTTAAATGGTATTCTACTTAGACCTAATAATAAATAACCACTGACATTCACAGCGCCATCTAGCCCCAAGTTAAGCGTGAAGCTTGTATTACGGGTACTAAACAACTGATAAACATACTGATATATTTGTTTTGTATATACATATGAAACACCCAGACCAATACAAACAGACATGTTCATGCACACAAATGTTTGTACTGCCGGGGATCGAACCCGGAACCCTTGGGGTTGCAGTCGACATCTCAACAGCAACACCAAATGGGTCGTCAATAAAGTTTTATTTAACTGCAGTTTTATATGTTCAACAGATTTACAACATTATTTGTTGTGCCTGTAATCCTAGCTGTTATAAGGGAAAATAGTTATTCCCTTAACGCTTTGTGTGTCCCATACTTTACACGACCACAGCAAGCAATTCCCTTTGACCGGACTTCGTAAAATATGAGGGTCCACATCGCGAAAATAAAAGCAGTGTGTTAACAACCAAAATCGGCTACAAACAAACGACTCGGATGACAGACATACCTCATTTTATTATCATCTAAATTAAGTGTAGCTTTTGGATTTAAGTGTCTTGTATGTTATACAGATGGTATTCGTATGCCCAGTTACAATTACTTAGTTTATTATGTTTAGAAAAAGTTCCTTTAGATTGAGAGATAATCATGGTAGATATTGTATAATTGTAGGCAAGTGTTTAGATTGAATGAAAAAAGAGCATTTGTTGCAAAAACGGCAAATAAAAGGAAAACAATCCAGAAGTTAATAATGGGTAAATGTATAATTCGATTATATATTTTTAGTTTACTAAAATCAGTTTACAAAAATATATTTTTTAATGACATCATAGATAGCTGTTGTTATTTTGGAGAAACATTTTATGTACTAATGACATATTCTTTATGCGTCCATTATGGTACATTGTTATTTACTTATAATAAGAATTTTCAAAAACTATGACATCGGTCTTAAAAATGAAACCAAAATCAACTTGACGATTAAAATGCCCTAATTTAATTAAAATATTTCCACCTTCACGTTTGATTAATGTCAATCGTTTTATTTAACACACGACTTTAATCGTAAAATAAGATTTTATTCAGGAACACCATGTACATATTCGTCATACCCTTTTGATGTTTACTCATAGTACCTAGTCCCATTAAGTGCTTCTCAAAAATAATGTGCTAGTAAGTACAAGTAATATTGCATTTATAAACATACCATAAAATTAACGGCCCTGATTATTTTTGTGTCTGTAGGAATCGTTCGTGTACCTACTAAGTATAAATAATAAACAGTACTATGTTTAGAGACGTCTTGGGTGGTCCGGTGGTCGCGCGCGGCATCGCCGACTCTGATATTTGTGAGATATCGCGCTCGCTCCAATGAAATTGAAATAGATAGGGAGTGCGGATTTATCTCGCGTCAGATCAAATCTAGTGCAGCGGTGCGGCCGGCGTCGCCTCGGTGCACAGACGCGGTGCGACCAACGCGACGCGCTGTCACCCCTTGCAGCCTATGCCTTTTAATTATGAAAGCTATTAGCGAAATTACAGTAATTGTTTATTGTGGTTCGGGGCGCACGTTACACCGTTGGTCCCGACTACAATCTTAGAATTGGAAGGGGTTCACGAACTCCCATAGTTTGTTAACACCGTCAATTCGTACTGGGCCCGGGTGGTTGATTGCGGCCCATAAGGTTAGTGCCGCGGGACATTAAGGCATATAACTATTTTGACTAATAGGTAACTACTACTGTATATTGTACTCAAAAAATACTAAATAAATAATAAATATGTTCAATGATAAGAACGATTGTAGCTTGACTAAATCGGTAGTCTAGAGTAGATCTAACATTTGCTTGAGATGAAAAATTTCAGATTGAAATCCTCAGAAGCGAACCATTTAACGGCTCCACATAAACATCTTTGATTGATTCGTTTAGCCATCATTTAGACAGTAAAATTTATGAAACAAAATCACCAGAGCGGTCATTCCAAGACGCGAGGCCCTATCATTACGCGTTTCTATTTTCTATACTTAGGCCGACTTCCTCATATGCGAAGTTGAACGCTCCCTATAATTATAGGCATCGTTTACGATACTAGGCAAGGCTTTACGGCAGAGCCTACGTCTGACTGACCTTCCGAGAAATAGGAGCACTCCAAACAATGTCCGGAGGACCACCCGCGTTGGTATTGTCATTTAAACTGTAGACTGTATGCAATACTCGAAGTCGACTTCGTGTCGCACTCGAAAACAATTAAATGTCTCACCTTTTTATGAACGGTCCAACGAGCTGAATGTTCAAATATTGAGGTTTACGAGACTTGCAAATTAGGAGTCACGAAGCAACGATTGCTCTAACAGTTAGTTCTTTGTTCCTTTGCAAACGTGTGACTCCCTTG
This sequence comes from Leucinodes orbonalis, assembly GCA_019425675.1. NCBI lineage: Eukaryota > Metazoa > Arthropoda > Insecta > Lepidoptera > Crambidae > Leucinodes > Leucinodes orbonalis. The sequence continues at coordinate 16,824 of PQWD01001035.1, forward strand.
AAACAATGGTTAGGGAGAGAGTGTGACTTACACAAAGTTGCAAATTTAGCGTAGCTGGGTATGCATAAATATTTTTGTAGGTACTTAAGGTAACCTATATCTACACTAATATTCAATATTGGTTTGAAGTTTAGCAGTCACATACCTGCAATTTGCGTATTAAAACTATGATTTTTTGATACCTAACATAACCACAGTAATCAACAGGGGCTTTGAGAGGGAGAAATAGTGAAAGGTAATATTATAATGTAACTATATTTAACCTTTTGGCAATTGCGATTTAACTCTGTTTGCATACATTTAATTGAATATTACTAGTGTTACAAAAAGTTTTATACACTGTTTGTTAAAAGCAAACACAATTATTTCAGATTGGAAATCTAAGTATCTGTAATTAAACATATGTGAGTTTAAGCTTGGCGGTTAGAACGGTATCATAAATCATTAAAAATTCCTAGTAACTTTCCACACATTGAAACAGCGAACAATACAGCAAATTAAACTGTACCCAAAATGCGCGCGATTGAATCTACGCGGCGGTACTGCGGTGCACGTGATGAGCATGCCTGATGGCGCTGATGAGTGATGCGCGTTAACGTTTCCACATTGTGACCGCGGTGCAACGGAGGCAGACATTGTAGACCTTAGAGGGGTACTAACGACAACCCATTTGGTGCAATGGCTGAGGCGTCGGCAGCTACACCAAGGGTACCGGTTTAGTATTAATTTTGCATGCCTAGGCCAGGCAGAATGTCGTATGTATCATTATACAATATATACCACACTTGGTAAGACCTATATTCTGTGAAAATAAAGAATCTATTCTATTGAAGGTAGTCAATCTCCGGTACAACAAACATTTGTGTGCATGGATATGTCTGTTTGTAATGGTCTGGGTGTTTCTTTGTATAAGATGGTATTTATAAAAAAAGGATATCAGTATGATAATCCGTTGTTTAGGCATTCATATTAAAGGCGAATGCATAGTTTGGGACTAGATGGCGCTGTGTCAATATTAGTGGATATTTATTTATTAATAAGATTACCAATTAAGTTCGTAATGTCAGCCTTGACAAATACCTACAGGATATTCCAATGATAGCAGTCCCCACGTTTAAATAGATGAGCGTAAGAATTTTAAAGCATGGGAGAGCCATGTTTAGGCCGGGTCGACCGAAATGATACCACGGCAAATAAATCGGCGTGAAACAACACTCTTTTAAAGTTCGGCAAACGCACTACATGCTCGGTGATACTAATGTCGATGGGTGGCGGTATTAAATTTGCATCAAGTGTTCATATCTACGCAAAGATACGACAAAGAAAGAGGTATTTAATGCTTATCGCCTTGCGTTTAATGTTTTATCATATTAGCGTTTTCTATGTTCAGTAGAAAATATTGCAAAAATTTGACTGCAAATTTTTAAAACAGCATGGTATTAAAAATCTTACTACTTTATATCAAGGTAAAAAACACGTATGCAGTGACTAGTGAATTCAAGCATCATCAATTAATGTATTTGAAGAACATGACATATTAACAGTGCAGGCGGCGCAGGCTGCGCGATCAATCATAATGTGTCTTATTTGCTGTCACTCGTACAAAAGTGTCCAACAAATAGTAGAACACGAGTGTCTAAAAAATAAAACCACGTCAATCTGGGAACACAAGCACAAGATATTTGAGTTCTTGTACAAGTATCTACCTACTGCGCAAATTGCTAATGACTTATACTTAGATGAAACATATAATAAATAATTTTGATAAACTCATCATGATGGCAACGAATCGTCCTAATAAATCGGCAAAGTAAATTCATGTTATTATTTTTCCCTTCCCTAAGCACTCGTTGTGCATCACTAGTTGAGTATCCCAAAAAACGATGGTTATTAGGTACTTTTTTAGCAGATTGGACAGTCTTCACCTTCTTTGGAGCACGTTCGCCAGGTAAACTGCATGGTTTCGAAAGTATCTTGGTCTCTAGTGTGTACCTGTGGATCTATGTCTCGTCGACAGTAACGAACCAACGCAGGAACTTCTTCCGATTGCGCTTAAACAGCGCCAAACACTGTTCTGAAATCGTTACACGGTTGCGGTTTTTGTCTAGAGTGAGCATACGCGGCAGCCATAGCGCTGACAACATTCTCGTGCCCAATTTTTCATGTCAGATATGGCCCACGTAATTTTTGAAATGCCTACTGTTTCAGCTTTTCTTGTACCTACAAACGGAGGTCAACAAATAATAAAATTGTGGGCTTTGGGCAAATTTTCTTCCTTGGAAGCCGTTTTCGGGCAACTGGTCGTGCCCCATCAAAAACCGATGTAGGATTACATTGAAACTCGTCAAATCCGTTTCTGAAGGATCAAATGGAATTGACGAATTTCAATGATCACCGCAAACAGCACCCAAGCGCTGTTTAACATCTTTGTGCGATTTTCCTACCAAAAGCGAAAATCAAATCATTGATTGATTTAATTTTTTTGCTATTTTTCTAAAATTATAGGAAACTCACTGTTTACCACAATTTAAAAAAAAATTCAGACTGCTGAAATTTTGAACAGTAATGCCTACAAAGATGTACTAAACGATGACAAATTTAACTTGCGATATTGGCACCATTAGACGGCAAGGATAAGTACTTATCGGACCACCGGCGTATATCTCCGAGTTGTAATTAAAAGTAACTTTAAAACACTATATCATTTAACCTTCAATAATGGAGGCAATTAGGTACTAGGTAAATTGCACATAGAGTATAAATTAAAACACTACTAACTGTAATAAAGTCGGGGTACTCGCCTATCCGAGGATCGATGAAAGCTAGATAGACATTAGATGTAGTATAGGTACCTATCTTACCCTACATGATGTACACAACCAAGACCAATGTGGAATAAATGTCTACAACAGAAACGTTTCGTGTCAAGGAAAAATAAAGATGAAACTGAAGATTTTTTCCTATTTATGTTTATAGGCGAAATTTTATGGGAAGGTTTTAGAAAACGACCATACAATATGGTTGGAACTTATTTATTGGAAGCTTGAATAGCAACAATACTTAATGAGCAAATCCCAGGGACGTTCTTCCATTGAAAATAATTTCTTTGAGTTTAAACGATTTATTTTGACACGGCATTCGTCTTTTAAGTATTGTAGCGCAATTTATTTCAGAATTCGTTCGTTTTAAATTACCTATCATAAATAACTGAAGTTATCATTCTTCAACGTTCTGCTTTCATCAAAGATAGGATTCTTAGTCGATGTAGGGATTAACCAATCCTTTATGAAGCTACCGCACACGAGCACGCACGCTCGCGAAACTCATTCATCAGCAGAGATTGATTGCAACTGTCAAAACGCTAATGGCGGCGAGTGGCCGCCATATTGGAACCGATGAATGCACCTAAGCCAATATTAATGCACGTTATTGATGAGCCCCAACTCAAGTTCACGGTTACTTATTAGATATGTAATTTATTAAACATTGTATTCGTGTTTAGAAGAGGTAAATGGCTAGCGATAAGGGCTCGTTAGCAACTGACTTGAGTACAGTCGAGACCAAAATGGTGAACAAAGGACCTATCGCTAGTGAAGAAAACTACTCAAAATATATAAACAAACGATTTCCGTATTGAGTTAAAACCAGAACTAAGAGAATATTTATTAGTTACCTATTTTATAAAGCGCATTGGTATAAATACTTGTACATACCTATGTATTACTAACGTAACATAGAAGAGCTAAATAATATTTTTATTGGGGGATCTGAACTGTATGGAGACGACTGTACAAATACCTACAAAGTAGAGATACTCAGTGAGCGGAACGGCGAGGTGATGGCGGCAATAAATCTTTAATTGAATCCGCATCGCCTATTCAATCTCCGTAAATGATTGACTCAGTGAATAATGTGATATGCGAGCTTAATACGAGCGTTCTCATTTACTTTGGGACCTACTGCGTTGCGTCCGACCAAATATTATATACCTACATAGGAAATCAGTATAAATATGTATTGTAGGTACCACATGTATTAAAACATGTGATGTAGATAAATTACCATAAAAAATTTAAGAACTATAGAGAGAACTTTAAGATTAAAGTTTGGTTTGTAGTAACATAATTGAGAGAATTTATTTTCTATTTTAAAATTTCCGTTGCGCGATTTTATATCACAGCAACATCGATTCCATTACTTTATTTAAGTGTAAAACACTTGATCCGCTTTTTGTGATCAACCAGTAAAAAAAACTATTACATTTTTTTATGACAGTCAATAAAGTTCTGCTATTTTTTACTCTTAAATTCCAGAGTGGTTCAGCGCAAAGATACTTTTCCTATGGTGCTATGACTACAATGTCGTAGATGTCCTTCCGGACGTGGTTTTGGCATAATTACGGTATTACAAAATGATACTTAGGGAAAGCAAAATAAGGCATTATTTTAAGGCTCAACAAGCCGCAATTACTTATCTCTTTATCTACATGGCGCCATCTCCTGCAGGACGTCCGGACACATGATGCAAGCGACCAGTGACGTGATAAAGATCGTGCCCTGCCACAAGACTGGTTACATTCCTGGTTATTACTTATATTTCATTAATATTTTTCTTTGGCAGAAGTTCGTTCTTAAATTACGATACCGACAGTACTTACAAGATTCACTGAGTAAGTTTAACTTTGTTGGAATTCAATAGGTAGATTTTAATTACTGTTCTAAAATAGGTATATCTTTTACTAATTTAATTCATATTTGAGGTTTACGGACTTCTTTTATTTTAAAAAAAGGTTCATGAATATTTATACGTTTTATTAAAAAATAAAATGTTGCAGCTACGAGTATTAGACACGCGCGTCGCGATTTAGGGTAATAATTTAAGGGTCCACGTTAGAAACAAAGTTGTTGAATGCAGAAACCTTTAATCTATATTATTTAATCTGTGCTTTAATTAAATTCTCAAACAATACACGCCAACATACAGGTATCTAAGAATTTATTTGAATATCCGACTTGGTGACAAACAGATAATCTATAAGTGTAGTGTCCTAAAGAAAAAATCTCAACATAATAGACTACACTAACATCACAAAAGCAGGCAGTTGACCGGTGATTAGTCTAAAAACAGCGGCATAAGAGCGACCCTTCAATGAAAACGTATTGGAAATAAGATTTTGTACTAAATAACCAAAGGGCTATTTGATAAATAAGTCGATAATATCAATTTAAGAGCGTGCCGTCCGATCTGGACGGTACAGGTTCAAAACCCACCACGTACCAATGTCTTCTCAATTTTTCGAAATTATATGTATTTTTATCAGACACTCTTACGGTGAAAGGAAACATCGTGAGGAAACCTCCGGACACGTCCACGAAGACATTCAAAGGTTGTGCGTGAAGTCGGCCAATCTGCACTGGGCCCGCGTGGACGATTAAGGCCTATACATCCTATACCGTACAGGACGTATACGCCTTAATCGTCCACGACGGGTAAACTCGTGGCTCTCGGTGGGGACGTTTCGTGAGCTAATGATAATGATTTAGCATGTATTCCTATTCTATTCAATCTATCGCAGTCCACTGCTGGACATAGGTGTACCCCATTTTGCGCCATATATCCTGGTCCTCCACTTTTCTCGTCCAGCCTCCACCAGCGACCTTTCGCAAGTCGTCGGTATGATATAGCATATGAAGATAGAAAACACCCCGACACATTCGATAACACTCTCGACCCAGCAATAAGCCAGGACTTTGATTATACAAATTTATTTGATATTACATCATTACAAAACTAACGTTTTGACCGCCAACGTCGTCTATACGTGACAAAAACTGGCTCTTAAAAATGTGAAATAAACGTGTGGGAAAACGATAAATGGTTACTATATTTTTCGTATTTTTATTTATTGTGTACTGTGGAGTCCACGGCACGGCAGTGCGTTTATAGCATGACGTTCAAAAGGTAAAATCCAACTGAAAAGTTATTCCGGTGCAACTAAAATGTTAACGGTTTAAAATGCATTATCTAATGGTGTCTACAAATTAAAATCTTCAATAAAGCAACATATAACACAATAAGCTGATGATGATAAAACAGAACAAATGAGTGCATACATTTTACTATTAGAACACAATATTAATTTAACGATTCTATTAGCGCATTTTTAAATTTGCGGAAGTAAGGTTAGTAGGGCTTTGGTCGTTATTGGCAGGGTTTACCAAAACGCGAATTAAGATATTAACAAGAAGAAACAATTATAAGTATTTAAGGTATTTTTGTAGATCTTAG
>PQWD01001036.1:0-40945 GCA_019425675.1 Leucinodes orbonalis
TGAGGTAGAGAAAGTTAAAAAAGATTGTATGAAGGCACGCGAGCAACCAGACCGACGCGTTGCGGCATACTGGGGGTAAGCGGCGGCGGCGGCGCGGGCGAGAGGGGGCCGAAGCAAGTGGCGCGCGCACGACTCTGCCTACTACGGCTACGATGGCGCCTGGGAACACCTAGGCAACGCTTTTGCGACACACCCGTACAACGAGAATAAATCTAGCAGCCACCGAAGCTTTAACTTTGGGCAGTCCGTTCGGTCGCATAGGTTCAAGGCTGAATCGGATCTGCGATGTTTTTACAAGCTCTGCGCAGGGTTACAAAAATAAACACAGGGAACAACGCCTAGACAATGCAGATGTGATTATGAAATAACGTCTCTAGAACGTCTATAGAAATTTCAGTTTGGCTAAATATATCTGCGAGCAACAGTTTTAAGGCAGATTGAGCGAAGGCTCTTGAATTGAAAACAAGAGCAATTAAAAAAATAGTAGTTATCCGGGACGTACTAAGGGAGCAAGTCGGTTTCAACGTGGCATTATCAGCGGGACGGCTAGACTAGTGTCATCAAGCAATTGCCGGGGTCATTACTGCAACCGTTTCCGCGTATTGTTCTGCAAGGATAATTTTAACTCTTAAAATGCGAAACGTGGTTGTCATGTTGGCATTGGACAGTGGTCGTTAGATTCTGAAATATAAGCTAAGTCCAAAAGCTGTTTTGAACATTGACTCATGCGTCGTTCGCGCACAATACTCGTATATATTAGGAAGCTCGTAAATACGAACAATCGTTTGCATGCAATGGATGATGTCGCAGCAACCTGCGACTTGGCGAAAATTCAAACCGGTGGGCCGGTTGGCGACATAAGCGCATGTAATTACCTAGTTTAATGAAATAAGTGAGTTACCTTCTACATAGAGAACTAAAGCCCATTTTTAGTAAGTGATTATGTGGCTATCGACGCAATTGATAGAGATTGATATTGGCCTACACTTGAATTTCAGATGAGCATTGCAGTAGGTATACATCTTCACTTTTGGCATGATTTAAGATTAGGTTTCCAGCAATTTGTACAGCCATTCTTTAGCCATAAACACCTGGAGTGCTAAAATAGGCACACGACAGGACAAAAATAATTTATAAACGGTCTTTCTAAGGTAGCGTTTTCAGTTTTGCAACATTTATCGTAACGTGATTGTCTTTCAAAATATGTGAATTACTATGCATTTGATGTTATGATAGATTCATACATATATTTGCTTTTTGAGCTTTGTTTGGTTAGCTTAAAGCTTAGTTTGAAGGATTACATAGCTTGAAGGAATGTCTTCTATATTGGTTGATTGAATAGTGTTCCGTGAATCGACTAGGATTCAAATGACAACTAAGAGTCCATGATATCCGAAAGTTAGTTAAATTTAATGTGTTTTTTTTTAATAATATACGAGAAGGATTCAAATTGGTAAACGATATCTTGACGATCTCTCAAAATGCCAGAGCACTTTTTGGCGTACATATCATTCAATACATTTGTTAAAAAGTCAATCAAATGTTATCTATCGATGCTGACTCTACCCATAAAAAGAGTGTTAAGAAATGTTACGATGAAATTGATTTTGTAATATGGTAACACCAATATTAGCTTCAAAATATCCAAACTTGGTGCATTTTAAGAACGTTACGTTCAATTGGCCGTCAGGTAAATGAACTTCAACCTTCTGGCGCATCGGGCTAATTCTTTATCTACTCGCGGCGCCAAAGAGGCCGTCGGTCGTTACCACGGGTAGGTTTACTCATTGAATTGTGTATTCACAAAATATGTACTACAGCTCTATTTTTATTTATATAACATCTCTATGTATTTTTTTATTTATTTATCACGATGCAGTTCGAATGAGTAAATTACAAAGGTAGAAAAAATGTTCAGTACCTAAGTCGATTTCAAATATTTATTATACACGATGCGAATACTGACCTTCTTCAGATCAGAAAAAAAAATTACGCATCACCTCCACGACAACGCACTAAGCCATACAATATTTACTGATATGTAAAATTTGTTTAAAGTTAGGGTCGGAAGAGTTTTCAGAAGTTTGGCTTTACGACCTGGATGTCTTTTCACAGGGTTTTCCCTTATGTGGTTGTCATAACATTTTACTTACTACTTGGAATTTTTAAGGCCACAGTGAGGCATTTCGGTAAACGTGTATCACCATAGACCTGGTCATTGCTTACGTTGACGTTTGTCTCTAACTCTTTTCTTTCTTTGGTGGTAACCAGGATACTACCAAAGAAAGAAGCGTTACCATAGTGGTTAGTTGGTTACCATCAAAGACCAAAATCCATTTCATAAAAATTAGTAAACTTGAAAAGTTCAATATAACATACTATAATAATTGTTCACAATACAAATGTTTACGTTACATCATATTAACGGAGGACAATTAAAATGATACCGGCGACCTTGGCGTTGAAATGGAAACCGGGTGGTTAATCAAACAATTGCCGCTGATCTGCGCTAAAACTGTAAAACTTTTGTTGTGACTACCGTGTGTGAATAAATAGCACCACATGTTAGGTTAGGTATCACACATCGCGCTCTCGTGTAATATAATCCTGTTTACTAATTAGCAGGAATACACTGCATAATGCTTACGCTTGACGTCGGGAGTACGGCTACTTAGTAAATTCCTGTAATTATTACAGAAGCTACGAATTAATTTATGAGACACTAAAATCCTAGACGATACAAATGATGAAGTGAGAACAAACGTTGAACTAAAGATCAAGTAACAAAGTGAGTAGCTACATTAATTTTTATTCTTGCTGTTCTGACTTTGTTTATGAGTAGCGCAAAGTTATCAAGATTTGGTAATGATAGTATGAACTTAATAACTATATACGAGCACACAATACAGTGGACATATGGATAGAAAAAATATAAGTACATTTTTAAAAATCCGATCAAAAATTACAAATATGAAGTCAAGATAACCCGTTTCAAAACCGTCAAGAGATAATAATAATACAAATGCTTAAAAAGATATAAATAATCAAACGCATAACAAACCATGATTCACAGGGATGAAGAGATTACACAGTTTCAATCACACGACCAAATCAACCTAGTGGCGCAGTGGTTGACGTACGATTGGGATTTAATACGGCCAATTTTTCACTACATTAAAAAAGGGTTTATTGTTTAGTTCTAAAATTTTTTTTTTTTTTTTTTTACTATAACAGGCAAACGAGCAAACGGCTCATCTGATGGTAAATGTCACCGCCGCCCATGTACATTTGCAATACCAGAGGGCACTGAAATGCGTTGCCGGCCTTTCAGCAGGGAATACGCTCTTTTTTTGAAGGTCGCCGGGTCGTATCGCTCAGGAAATATCTCCGGCAGCAACTGATTCCACAATTTCGTCGTTCGTGGCAAGAAATTACGACAAAAACGCACTGTCGAGGACTTCCATTCATCTAGGTGGTGAGGATGAAATTTTGAGTTTTGCCTCGAAGTGCGGTGGTGAAATGTAGCAGCCGGAACGAGTTCGAATAATTCCTCAGAACACTCCCCATGATATACGCGGTAGAAGATGCAGAGCGAGGCCACATCTCTACGCAAACCTAAAGCATCGAGCCGATCGGAAATAACCGGATCGTTGACGATCCGAGCAGCGCGTCTTTGAATGCGGTCAAATGGAAGAAGCTGGTAATGAGGCGCACCTGCCCAAAGGTGGGAGCAATATTCCATGTGGGGACGTATTTGCGCCTTATAAAGTTGCAAACGATGGCCCGACATGAAATATCGCTTCGACCTGTTGATTATACCAAGCTTCTTAGAGGCCAGTTTGGCTTTATCATCCAAATGACCGCGGAACTGGACACTGCTCGAAATGTCAACACCGAGAATTCCAATACTGGCTGCAGGTGATAGGGGAGTATCTTGGAATTTAGGCGATACGACAAATGGCGTTTTTTTGGCGGTAAACGCGCAAACTTGTGTCTTAAGGGGGTTAAACTGAACCAAGTTCTGACGACCCCAATCGGAGACCCGGTTAAGAGAACTCTCGACCTTAGACACAAGTTGATTTCGGCAATCAATGACGTCTTCCTGAGAAAGATTTGCACGACCGGTATATAAGGCATCACCCGTACTATCATCTGCATAGCAATGAATGCCACTTATCAGTAGCATATCATTAATATGCAAGAGAAATAGCGTAGGCGATAGCACACAGCCTTGCGGGACACCAGCGTCCACAGATTTAGAGACCGAGCATGCACCATCGACAACGACTCTGATGCATCGATCTGATAGAAGCTGGTAACCCATTTGCATAAAGTCTCAGAAAGTCCATAGGAAGACAGCTTAGAGACGAGTGCTTTATGCCATACCCTATCAAAGGCTTTCGCCACGTCCAAACTTGCAGCAAGCGCTTCCCCCCTGCTCTCCAAAGCCATGGCCCATCTATGCGTCAAGTACGTCAGAAGATCTCCAGCAGAGCGACCCTACGGAACCCGTATTGTCGGTCACTTAAAAGCTGGTGATCCTCTAGATAACGCAGGAGTTGGCAATTAATGATAGATTCCATGATTTTGGAGAGCAAGGAGGTTATTGCTATCGGCCTATAATTGGACGGATCCGAACGGTCACCTTTTTTAGGTATCGGCTGCACTGAAGCTGTCTTCCATGACTTTGGGAATACGCCAGCGGTGTATGAAAGTCGAAATAGCCGCGTTAGAACTGGTGCCAACTCAGGTGCACATGTCTTCAACACACAGGGGATTCCATCAGGCCCACTCGACTTATGGACTTCTAGGGAAAACAGTGCTTTTCGGACTAAGCGCTGTGAGAATCGAACCTCAGGCATGCTACTAGAATTATGAAAATACATAATCACTTAATAAATTAGTAAATTTCTTTGTTACAGAGATTTTAATTCATAAATCAACACTTATACCGCAAGAATAATCACCTACTGTACCTAAATTCATTTCGGACAATTTATAAAATATTTTTATATGTATGTAGAATTTAACTGTTTTACACTAGAAAACATAGAGCATATGCTCTAGCTAAACAAAGCCAACTTAAGACAACACTACAGTGTCTCGATGTATTTCAATTAGTTGCAACACACTTTGTCCAAGCGACTCTTACGTTTTTCCTTTGTTCGGAATCACCATTATGTTAATAGATCATGGACAGTTATTATAATCGTATTTATCACATACACTGACCCGCTTTAAGATATAATGGCTTTGTGCAGAAGTCCACAATGTCCATAAGGAAACTCACGAACTCTTAATAGGAGTACTACTTTTGAAGCTTTTATCTGTATTCGAATAAACAGATGTATTAATACCGTGTAATGTTATTTTAAAATATTTTATAAATTTATTAAAAATTTGCATACAAGCTGGTATTTGTGTCTTTTCTGCAATGGAATATTCTTTAATAATCTCTAGCTTTTTATTATCGAATAAATACTTCCTATTTCAAGAAGTCACTGTTTGTCTAAAAGCTCTTTAGGATTTTCAAAATGACGGGATCTATAAAAACAATTGTTACACCCATGTGTAACAATTGTTTTTATGAATCTCGATATAATGTAATAAATTCACAAAAAACTGAATCATATAACAGCGCCTAGAAAATACACAGTTGGCTTGCTTAGTTGACGAGTGCATTATGCACGGCAGCCATAATAATAAAACAAAGTGTTAAAATTATACATAAGCATCATCACCATTAGTATTCATCACCTGACTTTACATGCGTAATACGCGGCACGGCGGAGTTATTTCTATGATTGCTAATAGCAAAAACGCACAGACTCTGCTATTAGCGTTTTTTTTTTGTTCCCCTCGTGCAATTATAGACAAATTACATCCATTGTTGCAGATGAGTTATACCTAAATACCTCGATACGATATGGTATTTCTAATAAATACACATCACTTTTAAAATACATTTAAAAAATCTCTATTGCTTTGAGAATTTGCGTATCTTATAATAATACAGCAAACAACTATTATAACCTATATATACATGCAGTCTCACTCTGTTTAAAGAAGCACTTCGAAGTTAACGGAAGAATGTTCACAAGTGACCAGATCCTGATTTCGTACTTTATTGCCTTAATGGGACGTAAGTTGGACAAATTGAAATTTCCGTTAGTTTCAACTTGATACATTGATTTCCAGATCTAGCCGGATAGTTTATTATATTAACAATATACTAAAATATCCTGCTTTAATATCTTAAAAAGGCAGAGGCAAAATAAGGTGTCGATTTCCCCGAATTTTGGATTTTGGTCAAGATTGGTATATTGAATTTTCGTGTTATTTTAGATATTTTCATCGTATAATGTAACGTTACGCAGCAAATGCAATGAGCACTACAATTTCTATCAATACTTCAGTATTAAAAACGCGTTTGTATCAACGTGCTAACGATTGTAAAAACCCAGAAGAAACTGGGTTTGTTACTTTTAAGTTGTCAACCTTTGTACGAAAAAAAATAAATAAATAAAAAAAAGAAACAGTTTCAGTAAACGTATATAATACCGCAGTATAAAAGAGGGAAGATTCCTATGCATATATACTCTGTGACACCGCAAGAATTTCCCAATCATTAACTATTTTATAATTCCAAACAGTACATAAATCTTTTAGTTTACTACCCATAATCTGAGCCATACAATTTAAATTGTTACTTTGAAGCAATAAAACCCATAAGTGGATTACGCTAATTATATTCTGATTAACGATTATTTGTTTTCACGGCCCGGGCCTGCCCAAGGTAACTAGGTAGAGACGCTGACAGACACGGAGGCCATCGATAAAGTACGTAACCAATATTAGGTGGGTTAATATTTATCAGTGAAGGTAACTGAAATAATTTGTAGTTCGTCCAGAAATAAGTGATAAAACTATTGGCAAAAGTAAAAACAAACACTTGAGATGTTGAGACCGATAGACATATACGATAACGACAGGTGAGATAGGACACGAAAAGATAGTGCTTTGCAAACAAGATAGAAAATGAGTGTTTCATACAAACTTGTAGAATTAGTCATTTTCAGTTGCAAGATAGCCTTTGTCATAATAGTAAATAAGTGCGTTTTAGTTTAAACTTACGAGCACCAAGTGTTCCTGCGAGCGGAGGTGGTGCGCGTTTCGGTAGCCGTCGGTGGCTTGGGGTGTTCCTGGGAAAGGTTGAGCCTAAAGCCGGCGATGGACTTGCGTCTCTTGGCGGCCAGCGCGCGCGACGCCAAGTCGGCGTCGTGCGCTGGCTCGGGAGCGGAGTGCGAGCACGTCCTCATGTGCGCCTGCGCAATGGCCACCTGCAGCAGCTTGGTCGACAGGCTGCGCCGGCCGAGGGCGTCGCACGTCGCGCAGCGTCCTTCTTCCATGGGCCCTCGTGCGTCCGTGCCGGCCACGACGCGGACACTGAGCGCGTATTGTTCGGAGCGGACGTGGTGGCGACGGCTTAACTGATGTCATCCGACGAGCGATGCACGCGCGTCCGTTCGCGTTCGACGCACGAGAATTTCAAGGCGGCCGACGGTGGATTCGATCGATATACCGGCGAAATATGTTTTAATGCGATAATGGGGACGCGATAAGGTGTAACACGCGAATAAGTGTGTTGACCTAGAGGCTGTAGCACAGGCACGGCTTCGCGGGCTGGGCGGGCGTGCGCGCGCGGCTCGGCGCTGGCGACTGCGGTCGGCCGCCCCCGCCGCCGCCCGTGGGTAATCCGAACACCACCTCACATATCGATGTTTGCGGTGAATAATACAATGCGCGACATCGTGCCACTGACGCCGGTAACGAATCGCCCCACTATGCGAGATGATACCAAGGTGCCATTGTGGCATTCCGCTGGAAACGGTCCAGATTATAATCATTATAAATAATACGCACCATGAATTTATATTATATGAAATAGGTTACCTCGCAGCAATTAATCAAGTGATATCGCTAGTAGAGAGCGGACTATTTTGGATCAATTGTACGATTTTTGTGTGAGCACATTGTTTAGTCGGCAAATTACATTCTTAGAAATATAGTCATTGTTTCATTCGTACATTTGCAGTGTTCTTCCTTTTCAACATCTAGCTTTCGCGGTACTCAAAATAACTGAAACGAAATAACAGAAAGAAACTTTGAATTTCAGATATGTAAAAAGAGTTTGTTATTAATCCAGTGGAAATATTCCGGGCAAGGTCGCCCGTTGTGTCGCCCTAGAATCTCAATTATTTTTGGATGTTTATCCGCATGCGTTGTGTCCACAGATTACCCAATACAAGAGATGGGGCAAGCCGCGTTTAAAGTGCGACAAATGTAAGCTCAACGAGCTAGTTTACGCTCTGTGAGACGAGTCAAGACGCACGAATATTAGAAGAAATTGCCGTTTTTTTCCAAAATGCCATCCATCATCGCAATGGATCAGTAAATTTACCAAGTAATAGAATAACTTTTCACAGGTAAGAACCGAAAAGAAATTGCGATACTGGGACTACCTATAAACTTGGCGGCTTGTCCAGTCTAATTGTATATTCGGATGTCTGTGGTTGTGTCCCAGTAGGCTTAGCGTCGATCTAGTACGCGTTAAATCTTTTCGTTCTACTTTACAACGGGACTGAAGCGCGTGCACATGCGTGCTCTACCCGGATGATGTGCCTTGTCCCGAGATGTTGTAACTAGTAGTCACATAGACGTATGCAAAACAAACATACTTTCGTGTGAACGAACTGTTGAAGTGTTGTTCAATATGATTTACTGTTACTTTAATGATGAGAAATATTAGTAGTGAGTGTTGTTATCTACATTAAATATCGATTTTCAAGTGTTTAATTATAATGGATTATCCCATGCCGTAAAAATGGTTATATCAATATTAAAAACAGCCACTAGAATTTTATCAATCACTACATAGATTAAAACAAATTTGCATTTTTTCCCTATGTCCTTATGTTTTTTTTATGTGCGCTTAAATCGATAAAACTACGCAACGGATTATGATGCGTTTTTTTTAATAGATATAATGATTCAAGGGGAAGATTTATATGTATAATAACATCCATTAAAAAGTAGTGAAATACTGTTATTTTTGAGGTTTCTAATGTGATGTCATAATTAATTTCATTATTGCGCTTACTTTGCAAACATAGGATATTTTTCAAAATAATGTATTGTACACATTGAAAAGGTCCACAAGACTTCGCAATGGTATATGTGTACTCTTATGAATATCCCACAATACATAAAAATTGCGGTATTCTAGCGTTTGCGGCGGGAGGCGGGAGCGGTGCCTATACGAATATCACCATAGCACCGTGGGAAGCAGGGGTGGGTCGCTAGTATTGACATAATTAAATAATTTTTTCATAACACTTCCCGGGGCCATGCCAGCAATATAACATACCGATTGATCGTTTCGTGATAATCTCGCCGCTGTCATTTGCCGCAATTTGAGGAAGACGATCATCGTGTAAAGTATCATCGAGGTGTCCGTGTCGACTTTGGTCGGCGGTTGGACGATGGTGAAAGATCGGCGGCCCATCGCAATTTCGCGCTGTCACACGTAATAAAAATACGACGCGAATCGTATCTGTGTATGGGATAACGATTCAATAGGAGGGAATTTTTGTTTTCGATTTTAGGGTTCCGTAGCCAAAAGGCAGAAAAAACTTATAAGTTCATCATGTAATAAAACAACCAGACAACGTAGGCTTATTGTTATAATGCAGGAGTCATCTGTTTGTCACTAGTTCGTTATAGTGAACAAGTATTGCGCTGGTAAAAGCCCACTCTCCTCATGCACCGGATTATTAATCCTATTAGATGGTTAGTAGTTACTTGGAAATATGAGATGAGAAAAGTGGAGGACCATATCTGGCCCAGAGTAGGGAAACTGCTTCTGCAATGGACACTATCGTACCGTATCGTATCGTAGTCTAATATCGATTGAAGAGGGAGGTCTACCTTCACCGTATATAATGCGATAACTTAGTAATAACATTATATTAATCAAACCATACAATGTATAGTTAAATAAATACCACTGAATTCACACAACGCATCTAGCCCAAGTTAAGCGTAAGTTTATATTACGGGTATAAGCAACTTATAAACATACTTATATATTTTTTGTTGTAAATGCATACAAACATATAAAAACACTCAGACCAATCCAAGTAGACATATTGTTCGAGGCAGTACAAACATTTGTTTGTACTGTCTCGAACACGGAACCTTGGTGTACTAACCGACGTCTCAACCATTACATTTGGATCGTCAAGTTGTCACACTTGTCTTAGGATTCTTGATAAGATTCGAAACGACAACTAACTGTCGCATACAACTAACACTACTGAACCGAGCCGTTCAAGTGATCGGTTGATCACTGTGTAGATGCTGCGTAGTAAGGAGATCATTTCGTAGACTTTTGTTGATTAAGTGCGGTTAAAACTATATTAATTAGAACTCGTTTAAACGTACTCCCTGTCAGGTTCTATGCTATGATACAAATAAACAATATCTATTGACATTCACCCAACGCCATCTAGCTCAAGTTTAGCGTGAAGCTTGTATTGCGGGTACTAAAGACTGTATAACACTTTTTTTTAAATACATAATAAATCATCATCATAAATAATTACTACTAAATAATAACGCTGATATTCACAACGCCATCAGCCCAAGTTAAGCTTGAAGCTTGTATTATAGGTGCAAACAACTGATAACATACTTATACATGTTTTTAGTTGTAATGCATACATATTATACATAGTAAACACCAGACAATACAAACAGCCATGTACATGCCATAAATGTTTGTACGGTCGGGGATCGAAACCGAACCCTGGTGTAGTAGCCGACGTCTCAACCATTACATCGAATAGGTCGTCTAAATATAATTTGTTTTCTAGTCTAGTAAAATATTTAATTGATTGCCGTATATGAGCAATAAACATACAAAGACATGTGAAAACTACATTGTACGATTATACAGGAAACAAATTTATTCAATGCGTCAGATATTCGAGCGAGATAATTTAGAAAGTACACCAAGGTCGGGCTCGTATCTCGAGTTTGCGTTCTATATCAAAACTAGTTCGAAAACTTTTCAATATGCTCTTCCTTTTTCCTCGTAGCTTTGAAATATTTTCCACAAAAGGTTTTTCAAAAACCATATTACTTGAGAAAAACGATCAATAGGTAGTTAGTTGGCAATACTTAGATACCATGACATTTTACATTTATGTAAATAATTGTACATATTATTTTTTTTATCCGACTTCCTTTCTTTAATAAGTGACTAAGTACCTACTCGGCAACTTTATAGCAAATGTTAAACGTCACCATTATATAAAAGAGTAGTTTGTAAACTGTGAAATAACATGATAAATTAAGAACGAATGACATGATAAATTAAGATAATTCACAGAATCCAGTGCATTCACAGCCTGTTTTAGTCTTAGGCCTACTGAGCTCATAAGAATTTAAGCCGACATACTTGAGATTAAAAGAAACTACGCAGTGAACGCACGCGAATAGACGGTTTTAGGAGGCAATCGGTTAAAATCAGTGATATAAAAAGAAACTAATTTAATCTGCGGTCAAATTCTTGTTACCTTGCATTATGAATCAATCCTTCCCATAATCTTTAATCGTGTTTGAAACCGCAAGTCTATGAGTTTAAAACGTTCGTTCCTATTTAGTCACTTATTCACTATCAGAAATGATGGATTATGTACACAATATCTACATTGTAACGATAACTATTATCTGTTCTTTTTGTCCGATAATAATCAAGCGAAATTATTTATACTCAATAAAGAATTAAAAACGGATGTTATGTTGCTGGGTAATTAAATTGTGTTTCAAAGCGTGTTCATTAGTCGATATTATTGTTACTCACAGTACGATGAAATATAGGCTTCTAAAATTCTTTGACTTACGCTTAAAAATGACATTAAAAAGATTGAATGTAATTTTTTTATGATTAAGTAGTTTCTGTATAATCGCCTCTTGACAGTCTTCTCTTAAGGAAATTTTATGAGGCCATGATATCGATTTCAATGAATGTTTTTACTGAAGTTGTTGTAATTAAAATTACAACAAAACGTTCATTACATTGCCATAGTGACATGTATTTTAAACACTTTATATGGGCGTAAATAATTATTTAATTACATATATTTTAAATCATGTAAAACCATTATTTCTATAATACAAAATTACAATGAGAGTGACAATGAAATCACCATTATTGATGTTGTTCTACTCGTATCTATTGCTGACATTTTAAATGATTGGAAAACAAATTTAATGTGAAAGCGGTAACTGTCTAAGCACAATTATTGTGCGGTTTGTGCGCTGCACTTTTGCACACTTATTTCAACGTGATCGTATCACATAATAATGTTGCATTTTGTACCTAGCACATATTCACAAGAACACCATCCACATTTGCGGTTAAGTAGTAATATTCAAGTTACTCCATTTATTTTTATTGCTGATTCAGAATGCGCTGTTGGGTTAAGCATGTTTTGATTTTAAAGTGTTTAGTACGCTTAAATACAGGGTACTCATTTACGAAGTACATATTTATTGGAATATCTAGATTAATTCCAGCACTGGACTAAATAACCAGTAGGTTGAAAACAGTGCGACTTAGTCATCTGTATTCTATCGCGATAATAGAATATCACATTTAATGTCATTGGAATTTTTTGTCCTCAACTCAATCGAGCGGTTCCATATAAATATATTTCACAAAGTTATATCCAACTTTAATACAGAAAATATTGTGATTGAATGTCATATTAAGCCGCAGTAAATGCATTAACACTTGTACTGTCATAGCAGAAACAATCAAAACCTATCTTAGGTCCCCGACAACTGATATGGCGCACAGACTTAAAGTCTAGCATTTCAGGAATCAAGGCATAAACACGTGTTGCAACTGTTACTATGTCGGTACGGTTATCGATTCTGAAGCCTTTGTTTTAAAATGACATAATAATAATCGATTACATAGGAAACGTTGTAAGCATACAATGTGTCCTATGTAATAAATACGTTTGTGATTCTTAGCTTTCTTAGAACCATTCATGTAAAATTACTTAAATGCTTGGCGCACTGCAGTCTGCTAACTACTTTGTTCCGTATGCCTTTAGTCATTTGTGAGTAGAGGCTATCTAGGAACGGATGCGAAGTCACGTGACAGGGATTATTATATAGGATTAAATCAATTAGGGTATGTTTTTATTTCAAACTGTGTTTAAAGTAGACAGCGCCGGTGCTTTATTCGTCGAATAAATTCTTTATATGGGTAACATCATTTTTTGAGAATTTGTATTTTTTGTGTTGAGTTCATAAGCTAGCCTGTTACTATGTAAAGTTATATTGAGCAATTGGTCAATATATCTTTACCTTAAGATAGCTAATCAGCTACTGTCAGATTAAATTGGTTTGGGTGTACTTTTCTAAACTATTTTTATCAGTACAATTTTGGGTCGATTAATATGTTTATCTTCTACAACCCGTCTTTTATTTAATTATAAATTAAAATACCTATCGGATGGTTAATTGGCGTTAGATATAATTACTCATACGAAGGGCATCTCTAAGATAATTACGAATTAAACACTATGATACAAGTTTATGCACTAAATAAAATAACGCTGCTTAATATATAATCTGCAATTGTTTGGAAATGTGAATAATTAACAAATTCATAACATTCGGTAATCTTTAGATTTACGTAAAGATACTGCCGTTTTGTAATGAGCATTTCGAAATTCAAAGTACCGGTGATTATTCTTGTGTCTTGAAACGTGCTTTATAAACATAACATTACTTGTTTCATTAATTTAGTATTGCGGCCTTGGTATTTTTATATATCATATGTTAAGAAATTAACTAATAAATGAAATTACAAACTTTATTATTGCTGAGGTGAATAAGACATAATGATACGTGTAGACGTTTAATTAAACTATAAGGCAAGTTATAGGTTCGTGTTAGTAAATTGCGGTTATTATTTTAATGCTAAGATTGCTGAGATATACAGCCAGATGCCTTAAGACATAAGCACTCGAGCGATAGCTTCTCATCACTAAATTCTATTGGCCAATAGCACACTTGATATTCGTGATTGAAAATTGATTGCCAATTTGCAGACTTCGACTATGCGGCGTATTTATTTCACTTATAAATACCCATGTATTTGAATCTGCATTCAGAAATACAAAGCAACGCAATAGCGATCATTTTCTTTAGTAACGTATGTTGCATGCAAGTCAACATTTCGCAAGCACATCTTTCGAACAGCGTTAACACGCTTCTATTTCGGCCTCGCATAACTTATCACGCAATGAGAAAAAAAACTGTAAACAACGATGCGTGGACAACATCGGCGAGCGGCGTCCAACTGACCTGTCTAGTACTATACTCATGTGCCTGTGTAGATTAGCCTTGAGGTCTCTGCGGGTGTAGTGGTGGTGCGAGGGAGGCGGCGGCGGGGGCGGCACTCCCGCCGGCGGGGCCTTCCCTATGAGCACCCAGCTCGCCATCAACGTCTGCACCATGCGTACACGACCGGACCACGCCGCGCCACGCACACTTATGAACGAGCACACCTCAATCAACCGCCGACTTGCCAAGAGCCATTGGCTCGACGGTTGCATCGACAGCCGACGTCACTGTTGCACGTGATAATGAATAAATACATGGATATGGACGCGGGCGTCGTCGCGGGCCGCGTGCGGGAACCGCACTGTTCGCGCGTACGACGCTTTGACCTCGCCGCAGCTTTTTATAAGTGCCCGATGAGCGCGCAAGGTGCTCATATGCGAGACAGTACACATTTCGTGTTTATATTTAGGCTAGAACGCGGAGCATGCATGATATGCATACGAGGATTAGATGTGCCTCATGACAAGTGGCGTTAACCAGCTTTCGATTGATCGAAGTGTTTTTTTTTCAGGGCCAAGGTCGATCCAAAACGTGCTATACGATTGAGTAATTAGTGAAAAATAAACAGTCAATGTAGGTCGAGATTGGCGAATCACAATAGTGGCGGGAGGCAAAACGGGGTCATGCGGGTATTGTTCCCGTTCAGTCGAGTCGAGCTAAATGGGACGCTCTTAAACTTCCGACGTCGAATTGGACCAAGGACTTGCATTTGTGGTCTAACAACGGGGATGAGTAACGCATGATGAGTCGCGAGATATGATTTTGTGTGATGCAGGTCATCGACCATGAGTCGTTAAAGCTTGTAACGTGTGTCGTGTTATATTTTAAAATGTCTTTGAACGTGAATTGTGCGCGGTTCACGGAGATGGGTACGGCACCTGACGGCAGGAAGTGCGGACGAGCGGCGCCGGCGCAGCGAGCTCGACCAAAATTACCGTGAACGCAAACAACAGCGGCCGCTTTTAAACAGACACCATATAAACGTGAACCAGAAGCAGTGTGCTATCACGGAACTACTATTATTAGATGCAGCATACTCATTCATTGGAAAACTGGGTATACAATGATAAAGAAAATTCCATTGAACACATAATTTATACGAACCTAGAAATATAGAAGTTATGAGTACTCTTCCTATTCTATGTCCATTATATGAGCAATATAAAATTTGAAAGATAACAATGAATATAGTTTATTCAGGTTAAAATTAGATAAAAAATGACAGGCCGAGTCATGTCGCTCTCAAATATAAAAAATGTGACTGAATATTAAAATACCTAATATTTGCAGCTGACAAAACATATTAATATGTTAACCGAAAGCCGGTTCGTGGCGGTTTGCGAGTAAATATAGAACACAATCGCGAACAAGTGGTTTGCGATATGTTTGTACGTACGTCATTCGAATTGATTTTGAGAATTGAAACAATTCACTTGCATACTATAATTATGCTCGGACAGAACGCCTAAGATGCGCGTACGCAATTATTAAAACAAAAAAACGATTCCGCGGTTTGCCTGTAGTGATTACTTACCATACTTTATAAATGAAAACTATAGAAATAAACTTATGAATATTGGATTGTATATATAATGATTGAGCGGGGATCTGGCGTCTGCTGATTGTGCACTTTCTCCGGGCGGTGCAATGAGATCAGATCGAGATTATCGCAATCAACAAACGCACTAATGCTTCCTAATACAACACAATCGCGAGCTGTGAAGGAAGTGCCAGAACAGAGTAACTTCCTCAAGTAAAATTCACTATCATTCAGCTTACAACTCTCGATTGTAATGATACTGTGATAAATGTTGTAGATGTATTTTGGGCCTACAAATCCCTTTAAGGGTTTTAATTAAAAATTTATAAGTTCATAATTTAATGTGTACAAGTCCATAGTTTTAAATTGAAGTTCAAATCATACAGCGAAACAAAGACACAAACCTGGTTCATGTTTAAATAACACTTTGATTGCCATGAAGCCAGACAATAGAAATACTATTTATTCCTTGTCATGCATTGAGCTCAAAGTGTTAAAAATGCAAAACTTGACCACCTCATGTATAAAGAAGGAATCACTTCCCCACTAGTTACCAATGGAACCATTTTTCCAATGGAAAATCAATATCGTGGGGCAGCATTAACCACCTATAACATACCTAATAATGCATGAGGTACGGAAGCAACAGTCAATTATAGGTCATGTGAATCGTACCGAATCGGTCGATGAAACTCAGCACTATGTATTTAGTCATAATGCAAATTAAAGTATATTTGTTAGTGTGTAAACGTAAGAACGTGCCAGGGTAGCCCCGGCGCACGAAAACACAAACACACCCCATTCATAATAAAGCTTTTCGACGAGAACACGGAAGCGTGACCTAGTTAGCTTATCGTTGCTTCGACGGCCTCAATTGGATTTCGTACTTACAGATGGTGTTCCAAATTGGTTTCCAGTGCACCCGGTGTAATGTTGGCGACAGACACTCGTGTTTTGTACAACACTGTCGTTTGTCGCGCAACATCACAGTGTGCGTCCTGCTCGCGCAATGGATGTGTACAAATGGGGTTGTGAGCGTAGTGAGTGTGCGCGCGTCCCTATTCCCGGCGTCCTTGCGTGAAAGGGGAGGTTGTGTGGGGTGGCGCTGTGGCAGCGTCAAGGCAACGCGTCAATCAATATGCGAGATGAGACCGGCGGCTAATCGCACGTCTCGCCTATCCATCCTTATTTTAACATGCCCAGCCACTGGTTCAATGTCCGGTGAATGCTAATGACAGTGGTATAAGCCGTTATAGTTACAAAAGTGCAACAAGCACACGCAACAGGTTTATGTATGCACATCTGCAGATGCAGAGAGAGTTGCGTAAGTTCGTACACGTACGTTTTCTCGCCGTTTAACTTTGGTCTTGTTTTTTATTCCTATGTCTCTTTGAGAATTCAAATACGTTTTTATCGTGTGGGACACAATTTTTACTGCACATTTTGGGGAGTGAGTCATAGCTTGGTCAAAACATTGCCAGTTGTTTGCATGTCAGAGGGTCGTTAACTGACCCTTTGTTTACTATGGTCTATTTTACCTATTTCACCTATAACTTGTACAAAACCGAGCTTGGACACGTATATATTTCCCTATTCATAAAACTAACTAATAGTTTTGGAGTACACTACAATTCGATGTAATAATTTATAGTATTTGCGATTCATATTTAACCTAAAGCAGATATGGAAATTCAGTTTGAAAATGCAAAATAGCACATAGGTTGCGTAAGTACACCATTACCATAAGTGTAACTTCAACATAAATGCAGCCAACAATCAGTGTCCCAACACCGCAACGAAGCTTACAAAATTGTCCGTATCAAAAAACCTGCCTTGTTATGGAATCTAATGATACTAATAAAATGATATAACGCATTCAGCGAACAGTACATACCGTACAAAAAGAGAATCCGAATGCTGTACAGTCAATGATGTAAAAAGTATAGATTGGTGTGATGTTCACAAAAAACTGTAAAAAGTGTTCCAAATGCAGCGACAGCCTACATACACATATTTCGAATGAGCGTACATTTACCTCTAAACAAAGAGTCTACAACTGTATTCTTTTTGGCGGTTCTTTTTTGAGGCACGGGTGGCGTATCTATCTGTAACATATACAGAATATCATTGTGGGTAGTTAATGCCGTATTATGCAACAGTACGATTACGTACGCAACGCAGTACGGTCACGCACTATCTTGGTATCATATCAAAACGCATCGTTGCACGCCCTGACAGGTGATCGACAGAAATAATGTACGCAGTCGTACAATTAGCGCTTATCGTGTAGATTACACTGGCCGATATACTGGTGGCATAAATAAGACGTTTATAGTACGAGCTGACACAAACTGGCGCACGCGCGTTTTGATTGGCACGTCTAAAAGCAATAGCATTAGTGGAAAAGCAAGCAATTATTGGATTCTTTACATTAACAAAAAAAATTTTTGAAGATTTGTTTATTAGATTTTTATTGGTGAGCGGATAGATAATATAAATTCAGCTACTTTTAAAACTAATTCTAGTTTTTTAAGAAATTGTATGAAATTTAATTATTTCATTTTTTTTTACCTTCCTTCGACTATATTGATAAGAACCAATGGCACTAAACAAAGAAAGCGTTAAATTCGTTCAAGAAAAATGCACCTAGCTTAAAGGCAAGCAACGCATTGACACTTCTGGTGGTGGTTCATCACTTTTCACCGTTTGTCGATCTTGATCTCTTTGAATTTTTACATCATGGTATTTTTTTTTGTATACGGTTTTTTTTAACATCAGGTCGTGTATAACTGTGGAATAAGTTCCGACGGTAACTGAGAAGAATATGCAGTAATTAATGGTGCATGTTAGATGCGTACATCAATGTTATTCATTTATTATACACTTGAGAATATATTTTAGGACGTGTCTTACTAATTAAAAAGGTATTTTAAAAAAAGAACTGCTTTCATTCTACATCTAAATACCTAAATGTGATCTTCAGAGCCATATTCCGTTTTAGCACAGTACAAGGAACTTGGATACCATAGTAAACAACGTGCAACGGTAATACATCATGACAAGTGAATTCCCTCAAGAATAACCAAGTGAGATTGATTTAATGATAAATCAAACGTGGTGTCGATGTAATCTATATACATAACGTAACCGCCCAAAGACATCCGTTATATAACTGTTGGGTAATACATATTTCGTGTTTAATTTGTTCAAAAATAATTCCAAAGTCAATGAAATTTTTCGCGTAGATCCGAAAAAAAAAATGGTTTTAATAAAATAATATTTCACCATTTAGTAGTCATTAGCAGTGCCTTAAAACTTTAAAAGTTAAATTTTTTTTGATGATCTTATAGTTTTTTCCGTTATTATAAGTAATATCTGTGTAAGAGTGGTTAGTGACTGGCCTTTAAATACAAATTCAAATTCAAGATTTTTTTTTGTTATGAATCATAACACACTCATGAATTTCAATTGTTGTGGACTACTAGTTCAAACTATTGTGAAAAGATCCCAGTAAAAAAGTAGCAGATACTCGCATAGATTGTAGCAAAGGTCCTTCTTATTTCTTCTGAATATTTTCCTAAATAGTATCGGCAATTTAAGAGAAACCACCGCCGATTATTACTTTGAAATAGTATAAACAAGAGGAATTAGTGGCGGCCGGCAGCCCCGGCACAGCTGACCGCAGGGAGTGCGCCGGGCACCACAAACTTTCCCTTTTCTTCTCGTGAAAGTGATGATGCCCAGCGCAACACAGCATTCACAATGAACCGGCAAATCATCCATAAACATTGCATTCGATTGAAACACAGATTTCGAGTCGAAACGTTCTGGGTCGTGTTCCGATAGTGCGATAACTGCCGATGCATTTTGTGCATATTCATTGTAAATGCTATTAAAATAACGATTACCTTAAAAAAGTATCTCTTCTGAAGTAATAAAACTGTTTACAAAAAAAAATTGTCCCGTCTTAGAGATATTTTGTTTTTGTTATGTTATGATATGACTAAATCAATAAGGACCAATATAAAAATACAATGTCGATTTTTGTTGATAAAAGCCTTTGTTATTGTCACAATTATGTGACTTGTATTACTAAGGGTCGGACCAGAAAATCAACAATACTATACAAATTGATGGTTCGCATGTCTCAAATCATCCTGAAAATTTAACGAGTAACTTAGAAAAGGTCACCTTTATCTTTCGTTAAAACTCTCGCCAGCATAGCAGAGACCGCAATATTAAGCGTAAAATGCCCATCAGCTGGTTCTAACTCAACATCAGACACAGAAAGGTTATTTACCTACATATGCCACAAATGCTTGCTTGTTAGCATGCTGGCACACGTGATCGGAGAGGCAACCGCGTTTGCGCAAATTTCATAGCAACCACAGTCACGTGCACTGTACCTATGCACTCGATCATGATGCCTGTAAATAGAACGTCAATCTGTTTAGATAGGCAAAATGGAAACACTGTTAATTGCTGGAGAGTTTGCACAGAAATGATTGGTGAGCAGTACTAGCGAGCGAGAACACAGAAATTGAAATTTGTTTATATAAAGTGTTAGATACGAGCGATGAGTACGCAGTTTTAATAAATACTTCAGTATTTTCCGAATGCTTCAGAATCAATACTTCGAATTGAAATAGTTCGTAAATCTAAAGAATATATAGCTAACAATAGGTTTCCAAGTAATGTTTATGTCAAATGTACTGTTTGCACTCAACTTAAAACTTGAATTTATTGTCAGGTCGATTTAAACAAGTGGGTACAGGCATATGTTTTGGTATTTATGGTCAACGACCACGCAAAAATACTTCACTACTGAAACTTTTACTGCCGTTACTACTGAGTAACAGGTAAATCTATTACGGGCCAACCTAAATAAAATTAAAAGCTTTTATGTGCATGAACTTAAAACTATTGTTTGAGTTGGATATTCTAACAAACACATAGTTAGTTGTTACCTACAATCAATCACAGGATTCACAAAAAGTATTAGTATAAATTATGTTCGTCTGTTGTCGGATTTTTTAATTTCAAGCTAATTGCCTAGTTAAGACTAAGCTGGCGCTAATTTATAAGGTTGAGAGAGTCTAAATAGAATTGTGATCGTCTGATTTAATTAATTTATGAATTCATTTTGTCAATTCAGTCAATTCAAATATTAGATCCCTAATACTTGAGGAGAACATAGTTAATTTGGTAACTTTTGGCAGGTATATGTTAGGTGACGGTTAAAAAAGATTAAAGTCTACATACCCATATATTAGGGTCCATCGATGAACTCCGAAATATTGGAGTGCTACCCCTCAGACATCAAAAGCAGACGCAACTATTTTATTCATAATTAGCAATTAACCAGACAGCCTGATGGTGACAGTTTCGCTATAACACCAGTGATCCGAAAAGGAATCATAAGCAGTTAATGACTTGTGGACGTTTGTTTTTGAGTCACAGTATCCAGCATTTCAAATATAAGTTTAAATCAACAGCCATACAATACCATATTCAATGCTTACTTAGTACTAGGTCGTCTAAGATCTGATCACAGACCATCCGAATAACATTAGACTGGACAAGCCGCCAAGTTTATAGGCAGTCCAGTGTCGCAATTACTTTTCAATTCTTACCTGTGAAAAGATATTATATTTCTTGGTAAATTTTACTGATTCACTGCGATGATGGCATGTTACAATTGCACAGAATGGCATTTTGGAAAAAAACGGTAATTCTTCTAAAATTCGTGCGTCTTCATTCGTCTCACGGAGCGTAAACTATAGCCAGTGTATGCTCGTTGAGCATACATTTGTCGCACTTTTTAACGCGGCTTGCCCATCTCCTGTATTGGGAAATCTGTGGATTATCGATTACATTATCGAGCATATCCACTGGGAGGGGCGCTTATCTCTACGGTACCGAGGATATAACAGTGTGCACGAAAAACAAAAAAAGCCGACTTTCTAAACGAAGACTTTCTCTAACGACTTCGGTGCGAGTAACGCTAAGCCTTTATCATTACAATTTCTACCACTAATTAAAAAGCTTATGCAATTAACAATGCATCTGGTGACTCGTACTAGAACAAAGGCGTTCCGCTTACTAAGGTACTGAAACGATTGGAAGTTCTGCAGCTTATTTAGTAACAAACAGAATATAGAAAGGTCTAGTACCTTTTATGTTTTAATTTCATATGAGTTGTATTGTTGGTACTTTATGCGGCTATACCTATATAGAGCATCGGAGATTATTGTATGGACTGTTACAATTTATTTCGAATTTCACAATTATATGTACGTTTATGAGACATCTATGGTGAAGGAAAACATCGTGAAGAAACCCAGCGACGCCTGCGAAGAGATTTCAAGGGTTGTGCGTGAAGTCTATCAATCCGCACTGGGCCGCATGGTCGACTAAGTCCTATACGCACCCCTATAAGGGTAAGCTCGTGACCCTCGGTGGGGATGCTAACGAGCGGTGATGACGATATCCTGTCGTGGCAACGTAAAACTTCGGCTGATGGAACAACGACTTGCAAAGGTTGCTGGTGGAACGCGAATCGTAAAGACAGAGGGCGGAATGTCTAGCGCAAAATGAGGGAACCTATCTACAGCATTGCATAGGTCCGATCAATACAGCTTATATATTGGTATGTTATAGAAACTAACAAAACTAGTTGCCATATGCATAAAATATGTCTAAATAGAAATGGAACGGTGCCCTTGGATTTCTATATAAAAAACTAATCAGATTTAAAATTTCCGCCAACAATTGATTGGCACAATTCAAGTTATCGATCCACGACACAACTGAGCATTCGAATAGTCACAGAAACGTTTCTCGTTCTACAAGGGCGTTGAACTTAATTCCGAGATGCGACTTCACATACTTTTGCCTACGTATGAATTTTATCGTACGTAACTACAGACAGTGAAAAATGTGTAGACTGCTATACTATGCTATAATTTTAAAATTAGTAATCAAAAACGTCTATCACCAGCTAGATGCTCTTGTCTCTTAGATACTATGTAATGAATTTAATTATACTTCTATTCATAAATAGCAACAGATATAGTGTAGATGGTTTGGTTTGTAAGTATGAAATAATAATATAAATAAGCTCACGCATTGGTCCCAGATTTTGTAGTATATTTTTTATAAAGATGTGTACTGGTTTGAAGAGTCCAAGTGTGTTTACTGGATACTTAAAATATTCATCGTTATTATATAAATTGAACTGTGATCCTCCATCAGGATCGCCGGTTTAACCACTTCTACATCCTGCATAGTATGAGCTCTTTCTGGTGGGCTCTTAGTTTCTTACTTATTTCATAAACATTAAGTATTAATCATAAACAGATGATATAAACAACTCAGAACAACACAAAAGTGAATCTGACGTCACTACCAAAGGAACCACGAGAGCCCATCGGTTAAGTAAGACTATTCCACTAAAATAATCACACCGCATTCGTCATACAAGTACATTGTAGTTGTTATTACGACATTATACGACCAGCTGTTAAAACTGAGGCACGTCAACATTATGCGGATCTGGTTCTATGATATGCGTTATAAATGTCGGCACAGCCATAACTTTCCATTATACACTTTTGATGTTAATCATATTAAATTGAACATCACGAGTATCCTTTCATCGGGAACTTATTTGTAATATTGTTAACAATCTTAACACTCGACATATGTGTTCAGGGATTGGCTTGTAAAATATGGTGTTGTCGATATAAAAATATTATGTTTATTTATTTTATCTCGTAAATATAGCTCAAGGCAGACCATTCAACCTTTTATCATGCAAACGCGGACCTTTGAGCGCGTTTTCAAAACGGCTCGTACATCACAATACAAATGGTTAACATATTTTGTAGAAGCACGACCTTGTTATCAATGTGTAACACGGCATTTATTTTCTTACTGCGGTATTATACAGAATCACATTGTTACTGTAAGGCCTAATAAGTATATAGATATAGCTTATTGATAATCTTAACTTAATTGTTTCTTTTTTTTATTTTTGTGTTTAAACTCAACCTATCTAAAAAGCTAGCAAAATACCTATCAATCATCAATTAGTTATAATCTAATACATTTAAACATTGATGAAGATATTTTGTCAACCTTAACCGGTACGGTTGATTTTAATTAGATATTATAACTATTATTGAAGAAAAACTACAAGAAATTCTGGTGGTGGTGGTACAACAGTAACTAGTGATTACTCAGAAATTCAAATACCCCTTGCAATAGAATTTAATTATTTAAACATTAATCCTGCTTTATGTTCCAGCTGGTTAGTAATAACAAATGTTGTTGTTAACATTTTTATCAGACTTTTGGATTTCTTGCAATATGTTTGTGACGCCAGATTATTATTTATCGGTTTCTGTCAAGTTTCGATAATGGAGGTAAACACAGGCGTGGGCATGTGTGGTCTGCCGTACAAGGTTAAACAGAGTGTTAGGTTAAAGCGATACCGAAAAAAATATTTTTTCTTATACAACTCATTCTTCGTATGTCGTTTGATAGCGTAGGTAAACAATATTGTTTTGAATAATGTTAATAGAGGGGTCAAGGTATCATCAGCGTTGAAAATTTACTAACATCCAAGGGCATGTTCGAAATCAATTATGAGCAGCATCTAAATCAAAGCAAATCTTTGATACAGCCATTAGTATTAAATAGACCGTTACAAGAAAAAAAATTGTGCTCCACGCAGACATTAAGAACACTGGCGATAAAACTAAGAATAAGTGATTCAGATTTATAACGTCAAGGTTAGCCGCTGTGCAGTAAAAAAAGCTTTAAATTATTTTAGCAATGAGCGCAATAATTTTATTAACGTATAGCAATAACATCTTACAACACCACCACGTCTCGAGTGATCGAAAGGTAAGTAATATTACTATTTAATGATAGAACGACCTTGATTATATTCTCATAGTGTACGACTATGTTTAGGTAATTTGTAGTCTAGAATGTACTTGTACCACGATATTTATTAGGTTCAGAAAATATATTTAGATGGCTCGACATGCTACAAAATAAAACAATGCTACATTTAATATTTTCCATGTAGCAAAATCAATGGAACAGCTCTCCACATTTGCCGTCACGGCAATACCCCGTCGGACTTAGATTTCTAGTCTAGGTGGTTAACATATGGATGCCATGGGATTAACCGAAAAATAAAAAACACGCTGCATTTCAGATTTTCCTTGCCCCAAACTCAAAGAAACATTCGTTTACCGTCACCACAATGTTCTGTTGGTTTTCATTAATTTCTAATATTCACCACATATTGGGCTACAACTATCTCGAAGGTACGATGTGCCAAAGAATAAAACAACGTTAGATTCACATTTTCCATGTGCCAAACTCAATGCACCACCCACCACGGCAACGTTCTGCATTGCGTTTGTGCGGTGCGTGCAAGTGCGTGGTGGCGACTTACCCAATGAAATTCTTAATGAAGCAGTAGACCGCGAACAGGGTGGCATCATTGAGTCCCAGGTCCGGTTTGATCCTGGGCAGCGCGACGGGCAGCGGCGGCGGCGCGTCGGCGCGCACCTCCGGGGCGCTCATGGCGGCGCGCGGCCGCGGGCCCGGCGCGTGGGGAGCGATCGTGGCGCGTCCGCTGGCTGGCGGGCACAACATGCGCCCGGAGCGCCGTCGACGCCGCGCGCCTGCCCTCCGCGACTCGCACTGCGCTCGCAGCCTATCGCGCTATCGATCGCCACGCCGCGTCTGCGCGATGCCGACGCACTCACACGTCCAACATGAGGAAACACAGGTACATCACGAGTACGAACCACGGGCATACGAGGTACATGCACACTGACATTGTTCCGTCATACAGTTGTGTGGGTGCAGTTTGAGTTTTATTGGGGTAGAGATCAGTGGTGGAGTGTTGGGTATTGCACGTGCAGGTGGCGCGTGCGTCTGGTCGCGCGGCGGCACTCTGACTGGGCGCGCTCGCGGCGTGCGCGCCGCCCGCCCGATAGCCACTCACCTCACTATCTATACATAATACAACCATCACTCACAGCCTGCACACCTTGATTTACATATTAGGGACATGACACCCATACAATACAACGTACATCGAAGAAAATTCGCAGATATGATCCCGTTTAGTGAGATGTCAACATCGGTAAGAAAATCTGCAGATAAGCTAAATAAAGATAAAACTCAGACAGGAAAAATATTGTTCTCAGGTCACTAAACGGCAGGTTACATGAATATTGTTTGAACCGTCCAAACACATCGTGAATCACCGGGTTGTCATAAATATTTGGCACGTACAGACCAGATTGAAAGCTCCCACAAAACTTTAAGAAACTATTTCGTTGACAGACAATTTGTCATGAGCTAAATATTAAAAGGACAATAATTCATTCGAATGAACTGCTCGCATCACTGCTCACATGTCATTAATTGAAGCATAAATAAAATTCATAAAAATAATTCTGGTATGTATCTTTATGAACAAAAAGGCAAAGAAAATTACACGAGCACGTAGTAATAATAACACATTAAGTAGTCAAATGTGCGTGCATGTGGTTGTATGTGTTTGCGTAGAAACCGAACACCCCAAATAGTAGAGCCACGGTCAATGTCCGCGTGACGGACCGGCGGACTCGGCGTTCCGACAAGTGATCGTGAAAAAAAGCTCTCCACCATCGTTCTAGTGGCAGCGAAATGACGCAAAACGCTTTTTGCAACCGCAAGTGGTGACCGGAATTCGGCCTAATGAAGCTATAGCATCTGACCTGCTTAACCACAACATTTGGGGTCTAGGC
The DNA here is from genome assembly GCA_019425675.1 of Leucinodes orbonalis. Taxonomy (NCBI): domain Eukaryota; kingdom Metazoa; phylum Arthropoda; class Insecta; order Lepidoptera; family Crambidae; genus Leucinodes; species Leucinodes orbonalis. The sequence continues at coordinate 26,848 of PQWD01001036.1, forward strand.
CGCCACCAGTCAAACGTAGAGGGCGTCGACCCACGACAGTTCGGTGAGCCATCGTTTCTAACCAGTTATTACTCTAATGTGACAATTGCAATGTCCGATGCTGTTGATCGCCCGCTTAATTGCAGGCTCATCTCGGTATTAACTGCTCATACATTGCAAGCTTAACCGCAATTAATAACGGTGCGTCGTAAAGCTAACCACCGCCTGTCATCGTGGCTCGGGATGATCTTTTTGTCGAACGTGAAGGACGACAACAACTCGTCTCAGTTCCAAGAAAATCATTCTCGACTTCCCGACGGAGTCCTGGTTGATTTCCAAGAAGCCCCACCGACAGATACAAATATACATTAGAATTAGTCACCGTAATTACTTGCACATAATGCTTCATGAGGAATCGTATAGAGATGCGTGGAAACAATCAATAAAACTGTCAATATATGCTATTAAATCAATAAATGAATCGACGTAACGTTGAATTTAAATTTCTTACGTACAACCGGGAAGTAAATTGGCCAGGATAGACCAGGTAATATTGTGAAAACACACGCATAATTATATTTATCCATTAATACAAAGGGCTGTAATAAAACATGCAATTGGAAGCAGTATGCAAGATAATTCTATGATGTACTAATTATTGTTCCTTCCACGTAATTGCGAACAGATGTTGGCAAATGAGCGCTGCCAATTGATAAGTGTTGTGTGCGATACATACGCGTTTGGAAAGATATATTGAATTCAGGTAATCATCACCTCTTTTACGAGGTTAATAGTATTCCAATAGAGTTAGTGATGAGGGAAAATATTCACCTATCATTAAGAGCTCAAATATATAGTAAACGGGCGTATCGCTTCTCGAGAAAATTGCAAAGTTGCATTCGCAATCACCCAGCCATGGTGTCTACCGCTCGCGTGCATCGTTCTATTGATGCAATATGACCCACTTAATATTCTATGAAATATTTATCGTGCTAACACGCGCTATTCTGTATGTTGTTTAGCGTATTTTCTCACATTCAGTACAATGCATTTTCTGACGGTGTTTATATGTAGTAATACCACACAAATACTGGGTACTTCATTTCAATATTATTACAATGATTAACATCAATTATAATCATCGTGACAGCTATTCTAATCTATTAAACATGTTTGCTTGGCGTTTATCACAATGTCAAATAAAGTAATGAAAAATCAATCAAAATGACTTATTGCTTGACCCAGACTCTTACTATGGGACTAGACCTGCAGATACAATTAGTATGGTATGGTTGAATGTAACAAATACCACGTGACATAGGAGTGCAACGATGAAACGCGTCTTGCTTCGATCGGAGCACTCCCTCGGCTTCTTTTCAAACATTTTGGAAATACGTTTTGTCATTTATGTTCTACTCGTTAGGTTCAAACGCACGATCTTCAATTCAATACCTCAAAAAAATACATGAAGTGTGTCTTTAAAAAATACCATTACAATTTAATATACGAGATGGCAGCTGTTAAGATAACAGCACAAGTCGGAAAAAGGTTAATCACATCACACTGTTAGCACCCATTTTGATGAAACGTGAACAATGACTCTTACATCAGAACCGTAACCGACCTACCTCTGACTTCGTGGAGGCATGCTTGTTTGTGTGTGTATAACTTATAGGCGATAAATCCTAAACCTCTGATGGAAGCGACTAAACTATACTAAAAATTGACTCTCTTATCTCTGAGCAAAGTTTATATTATGTTACACAACCAAATCGCGATAACCAATCACGCTTACTAAGGGAATTAATAGTAACAACTACGCCTGCTAGGTATTGCTTTTACAGTTTTCTCTTTACCCAATATTTTAATCATCATTATCAGCTAATTTTACGTCCCCAACGAACATCAATTCTTCGCAATATGTATGCTGCCCATTGTCACTTGTCACTTTATTAACATAGTAATCCTGCGCGTCACTAACTTTGTAACGTTTAATCTCGTCATCTTCTACTTTCAATTCAATTTTGCTGTTGCCTTTGTTTGTGGTCGATAATGCGAGTGTAATTGTCATCACACATTACCAGTTATGCAAGTCGCTGTTTATATAGAAACTAGTACAGTCATTAAGTTTAACCAACACTGATCTATAAGGATAGTTTGCAGGTAATCTGCGGCGAGGCGGCTGCCGTATTTACGCAAGTATCGGCGATTTCCCGCTATCGGCTGCGCACGCGCCGCTCCGATCTATGGCGCAAGCTTCCATCATTATTCTCATTACGAGCCAGCGTGTCCTCAATTGCGGCACACCCTGTTCTGATGGTGACATGACAATATTATCCATCTCTGAAATAAATGAATATCCACTGACATTCACACAGCGCCTTCTAACCCCAAATTAAGATTTAGCCTGTAATATGGGTATGTATGCTATTTTTTAATAAATACATTATTATACATAGAAACACCCGGGCCAATACAGACATGTTCATGCACACAAATGTTTGTACTGCCCGGGGATCGAACCCGGAACCCTTGGTGTAATAGCCGACATTACCTCAACCATTACACCATATAGGTTTTATTGTTTTATTAATAGTGTTAATGTTAATAATGTTAAGACTTACATTAGTGCTTATTTTAAACATTATAATAGTTCATTCAAAGTCAAAGTCAAAATTCATTTAATGAGATTAGGCTTACAAAAAGCACTTATGAACGTCAAAAAGAATACAAAAAATACATTTCAAATACCAAAGTAAAGCACAATAATGAATTTTGATACTTTGAAAAAGCGTTGAGTTGAGAAAGAAGCACCCAAGAAAACTCAACAGTACAGCCTTTTTCAAAAAATGATTTTTATCAAATAAATTCGTCAATAGCATATTACCCTTTTTTAGAAAGGTGTTTTTTTATTCTAGCTTTAAACATGTAAAGGTAACTCTACAATATTTTACGGTACCTTATTGAAAAACTTTATACATCTTCCTATAATAGATTTACCTACTTTATGTAGTCTGGAACATCAAATCTGTTTTTATTCCTAGTATTAAAATAGTGTGTCACAATTTTTTTTAAAGGACCTTTAAAAAAAATTGTGACACACTATTTAGTACCTTAGTATTTACGGACGTAAATTAAATTTTAATAAATTTATTGTGATGCTACAGTCATTATATTTATTTATTTAAAAAGTTCCTTAAGAGAGTCACGTGGTCTAAGGTTGTAGATAAAACGAATAGCTCTTTTTTGTAGCATAAATATTGTATTAATGTCGGCAGCTGAGCCCCACAACAGTAGACAATACGACATGACACTATGAAAATAACTAAAATAAACCAATCTTGCTGTTTCTACATTATTTGTTTAGCAATCTTTACTATGAGTAAAACTTAGCAAAAACCTTAGAGTTACAATACAGTTGCTTCCTTAGATGTCATCTACTAGATATACGCCGATCCTTTAGCAATAATCATCAATTTATAGCGTGATCCAGTCCAGTGCGTGTTGGCGAATCGCCAGAGCCTCGTTCGCTCTTCAGCAGAATACGTCGAGTATTGGCATGGGCCCCAAACATGTACAAATATTGCTATCCCTGTCCTACTGTATGCTAGTACGTAGATTTCTACGAATACGCACTGCATCAATCCAAACAATATTAAAATACTCAGTAATGCCTAAGTTAATCGCGATTTGCACACATTTTTTTTATGTTACCAATTGTACAGGACGTTCAAGACCTGATGGTAATTATGGTACGCCTGACTACGACAGCGCAGCTTTGATGGAGACCAACAACGACAGACATTTATTATTCTCCATCAACGTCGCACTGCGCCCGACACCCGAGACAACAGATATTAGGTATCTTTTACCCGGTAATTTCACTAGCTCTACAGTTCTCTCATCCTGAAACACAGAAGTGCAAAACACTTTTAACTTCACGGGACGATATCTGGCACTGCGGACGTACATACCTAGACGACTTAGTACCGAGTCTACCACCTTGTAACGGAAAAAGAAGTATAGACAAAACCCCAATTAGATGGAAAGATAGTCTGGTGAAAGCTGGTCCGCGTGGTAGACATCAGATGAGGGGTCTTTGTTTAATTATAATAATTATTAATTTTATTTGCTAGTTACCTTTACTTTGTATCATAACATAAAAACACGATAGGTATAGTAAAAAGTGAAGTAAATACCATTAAAAACACACAACACACAGACGGTGTTACTTTGAAAACGGTTCAAATTTATCGCACTATAGTGATTAGTTAACTCTTAATCGGATATAGCACTTCCGATATTTTCATTAGTTTTCACTTATGTCGCTCAGGGAATAAGGTTAAAAATTATGTGGGTTCTATATTCCCATTGTCCAATTAAACTTTAATAACATTGAACTGAGTATGCCACGTTGCAACGTGCACCTAGACGATGGGAAAGAATGCGATAGCAGCGCTCTACTATCAGTCACCATGCCGTCTCCGATTACAAGATTACACGCCGCCGAGTGCACTCGAAATCACGTTTCATAACTGCCGCGGAACAGTTAATTGGTCTAATATTAGACTTATCTGCTACTTGATATAATAACAATTAAATGGAATCCTACTACCGGTATTACGATTATAGTATTCGAGTAAGTAATTAGGCATGTATGTAAACAATCCAAATTAACAAATAGTAAGTGGAAATCGTAATAAAAACCAAAGTTAATTATTCGAACTTATACTCAAAATTGTCGTGAAGCGAATTGATTTATTGTAAGTAATATACGCGAAAATAAACTGAAGTCAACAATGAGATTTATTAATAAAATACAGAGTGAACGCAAAAGTAAGCAATACTCGTATGAATCAATAGGATGAAGCAAACGCTACATGCAATATAAGTAGCAATGCTATTATCTATTGCAAAAAAAGACATAACTTTAATACTAACAAAGGGTTGCACACAAATGTTTCACCCCAAGTAATAATAAGTACATTAACTTTCTGATTTACCATCGATGGATAAGGTAAGTGAAAAACAGCTATGAAATATTGTGAGCACTTGAGTTTCGGTACAAAGTTAAAACGTGTGCAACAGCTAATACCTGGGTAGAGCACGCCAAGGGCACAGGGGCAGCCCGTGAGAGCCGTCCAACGACCGTGGGCGATCTTCTCACGCCACCATGCACGCGTCCACCGCGTACCATTATAGAAAAACAATGCACTATATCGGCGTTCTCAGAAACGTTACGTTTCTGCGTATATTCGGCCTGAGAGTGGCATAAGAGATTAAAGATGAGAGGTGACTCACCTTGAGCTGGTTGATCGTGAGCAGTTTTATTCTGTAATCTGCTACGGCTTAAATGTTCACATGCTTACACAAAATGTTTACTACAACCATTGTACGGAATAAAACTAACAATCAGTAGGTAACGTTGGCAATAAAAACCATTTAAAATTCCTAGTCTTCATAAAGTCCATAGTACTTAGTAGTAACAGTAGAAAATGATTGTTATATGTATATTGCTGCATTAGAAGCAAACAACATAAGCCACAATCTATGCTTTTACCAACTATTCGGTATTATTTGAAAACAGCGCCGACAATCTAGTCTTTGTTTGTCAGTTCATCAAAGCCCAATATAACGTAAGGGGCTCAATACCATTAAGAATATAAGAATAGTTCTTTCAACATTAATCACAGCGGCAGTCTTGCAGTGGTCTGAACTGAGAGGTCATTAGTTACAAATCGCAACACTTGCCGCTGCACCTCAAACAAACGACTAAGTTTGACCATTGTCATAGATTAATGCATTCGATGACTGTCCCCGTGTCATGTAGATTCGTACCTCCTTATTTCACGTGTTCTGTCACTTCGTTTGCATGTCGGCTATTAGCGTCCTCTAATGCAAACCGATTGAAACGCAGTGTCGTATAATGAATCTCCTTTATTTATGGCACGAGTTTAATAATTAGTATTATTAGATGATATATTATACGTATAAAAGTAACCAATTAGACATATGTTGATGGTGAATAAAGACTATATATTAGTATTTATTTATTTTTACAGTAATGCCAACATAAAATATTATGATAAGAGTACAATTCTAATCACAAATCTCCACATATGAACCAATGCCGTAGATGAAGCCAAATTGTTTTTAAGAAAACACGCACAAGTCTACTGTTAAACAAAGGTTGTACAAATCTGCCCAAGAAACTAGAAGCGTTTAAAGATACCAGGAACTGTTGAGGAAAGTTTAAACCAAAAGTTTATGCGGCATGTTGAACAACTTAAACAGGCCACTCACTCACCACTCTCACATAAACTTCCAGTGATGCTTTAACGAGTTTAAACTGTTTGATTAAATGAAACCCGGGTAAACCCCGATGCGCCGGGACCATCGCAAAGAGGAAATGGTGCCCCGAATGGAAGTCACGTCATTGCAAATAAGAGTGTAGGTATTTTTTTTTAGAAAATGTATGGGACATTTATTGATTTGGAAAAGTGATGTCTAATAGTACATTGTTTTTAATATCCGTTAAAAAAGGTTTAACTGAAGTTTTTATGAATAAGCTACAAAACCAGAGCATTAGAGCCAAAAGCATTCAATGTATTCAAATATTATATTGATGACCCTGAACAATCTATAAAATTTAAACCTGCAGCTGCTTTAGTCTATATTATTTGATTGTCCAATAAAATCTTCTTAAATACTGTTCGTTTTCTGTGTGAGCCTAACATTTTATTGTCAAACAAACTCATGGTACGTTAATTGCCACCGCCGCCTATGTTCAATTGCAACACTAGCTTAACTTAACTTGCTAGCTCTTTAAATGAGAATATGATATTTTTCTAAGGACGCCAGGTCGTATCATTTAGGAACAATCTTCAACTGTAACTAATTCAACAGTATACTCATATAAAAGTAGCGTTGAGCCGAAGAAATAGTCAATTAGTCATCATCATTCACCTATAATGACCCACTGCAGGGCACAGACTTTCTGTACATCATTACTTTAGGTAGAATGGGCCTCAACTCCCCACGCGGGCCCAATGCGGAGTGATGGTGAGCGTTAACGACAAGCATCCTAAAATTGTAGTCGGCGACGACCTAACGTGCTCTCTAAAGCGGGGTATCACTTTCCTTTCGGATAATCAGGTGATTCAGCCTGCAGTGAGTTTGGAGCAAGGTAGGAAAAAATAATAGTGCGATGTTTCGTAGGATTCGAACCCACGACCTCTGGGTCACACAGCCGAACGCTGTACATTAACAATATAATTAATCTGCCACAAAGGAAGATTACAATTCAGTGTCGGTAACTACGTGGCTTCGAAACCGTCTGGGCCCTCGGTACTCAAACTTGGCTCAAAATATGAGCCAAGTTTAGCTTACCGCAACACGTGCCAGTAGGAAACCGTGAGATCGACCGTTTCTCAGAACTCATTTGTCATACAAGAGTCCCGCCATACGTAAAGGAAAATGTCGGGAGACCTAAGGAATAACCCCGTCTTAATAAACAGCGTTCGGGTGGGTCGCTTCTTGAAAACATGCAAAGGTCAGTATGACAGAGAGATAGGGATCGGCAGACATATTTATTATACAAAGTAATCATTGTTTAAGAAATACGGATCTTGCAAGGGTCATTTACGGCATACTATGACAAAATATTCGTTATTAGTGAGAATTTAAAGCGTCTTGTGAAAGAAAATGGTCCTTTCTTTTTAACCGCACCACTTGTATTTCTTTCTGCATGACCTTAGGTCAACTGGTAGAGAATGCCATTCGGCATTAAGTCCGCATTTGTATACTTTTTCTGTGCAATAAAGTTTTTAAATAAATAAAATCGTTATGATTCCAATTTTGTGACAGTCTCATTCAATATTATTATAACAACTGTGTGCAAGCCAATTACTATGACAACTGAGCGTTTGCGTGCCACCCGCATCTGTTGTTCATTTCATGTTGCAAATGTCACCGCAACATTGTAACGCAAAATCAATATTAACAACGCCAAACGGTATGTATGCAATTGAAAACGAATGTCGTCATCATAAAGGTTTCCGCGAAGCTGGTGGTGTTCCGGCTCCGTCACGCGCAGACGCAACGGTAGTCGACCAATTAGTAATGCCGTCACTTTGGAAATCGCCCCCCTGAACTCTCTTTGATCATCTAACGACACCATGTTTGTAGCTAAAATAACGTACACAGGTTAATAACACGACGTCCAAAAAAAGCTACACGCACTTAGACTTTGAAACAGTGCTAAATGTGTGTCAAACTCTATAAATACTGTTTAACTAGAGTCCTGAACGCGACAGGAAGCTGCAATCAAATTAAACGAGTCCGAGAGACTAATAAACCCAGATTTCTTTAGAAGTGGCGAATTTCTTCGTAAGTGCTACGTTTTCTAGCGACCACGCGGCACCGTATGCAGACATTGTTTCGGAATAACTGCCGTCAACGGCTCTGTCCACAGTAATATTATGTTTACGATTGCTGGTTAATTGCATCATCATAAGCTGAAGTGTTTCATTTTGAGAAATGCATACAATGTTACCTCGACGAAGGCGTTGAAGGCTCACATTGTCAAAATGTAGATGTACGAACCTGAAACAAGAAAACATACGAGTGTTAATTATGAGTCGGTATAGAAGCAAAAAAGACTCTTGTTTTAGTATAAAAAACTTGTATGTTTTATCATATTCAACTTAAAAAAAAACAACTACTTAAAAAATCTACACGGGTAACGTCGCTTTTGGTTCTATTCAAGGATTCACTATTTAAACTACGAGTACCTATCTCGGAGAAACTAGACGTACCTATCTATACGTGTTAATAAGTTCTTTAAAAGTTTATTTGTTGTTTCATAACAATATTGAATTACTCGTAATATGTTTAGCACTATATTAATTCAAAACATTCCATATGAAATTATGCTTCTGTTATTATTTATCAAAACAACACCTACACGTGTTTGCACTAGTACGAATTCGACATAAGGAAGCTGTGGAGCTTTCGACAGAACGCCCCCGTGCTTACAAAGTTCTCGACCGACATTATAATAAATCACAAATGTATTGTATCAACTATAACAATTAGAATTGTACTTATGCAAGTATTCTCAACAACTCCCCAGCTGCAGGTTTAATAACTCGGAAATTTTACTCCTTTGAACACTCTTTAGAATTTAAGAAGCATTAATTTGTTCTCAAAGATTTCGCTACTTAAAGATAAGATGGCTGCAAATCTGTAGTAATAAACATATTTATTTGTTAGAGACGTTCCACTAACGGATCCCAAGCACAATATTATTGAAGTGTTTCAAATTTTGTTGTATCATATAAGTACATTTCAGCCAGAATACACAAAAAAAATGTATTGAGTTATAGTACAAAGATTGGTAACGATTCTATGGGGTGTGCTAACTTGCATTCGACCAGCGCAACCCCTTAATTTTGTAAGTTATTGTGGGATAATAGTTCTGGTAAAGATTATTGTTTTTACTGGAAATTGTATATCATAAAAAAAAGCTTATTTTCGGTGTTTTGTATTTTTTTAAGTTGAGCAAGCTATCTTAAAATACCAGTTATTTTTTAAAAATTACGTAGGTACCAATACAGATCAGAATTCGCACGTGTTCTTTTAGTCACATGATTAGCATACAATGCCATGACAACGGTTACGGTTATATTTTTTAACAGGATTGTTTTTGTTTTATATACAAAAAAAAACAATACTGGGTAAATGTCAATGCTATCTTTCTTTCGTGCGTGTGACATCATAATGACTATTTTATTCCTTTCAATACCACTAACTGGGTTAAAACTTAATAAATCAAAACTTAAAAACCTTTTGCTATTCTACATATTATAAAATTTGTTAGAAAGCAAGCGCTACCTGATTAGTTTAACATTGGGTAAGGTTATTCCAATTAGTAAAATTTTACACTCATTCGATTCGATTTTGACTGGTAACACAGACAGTTCATTCGACTGTACAATTACCATTAACAATGAAGTTGTGCCGGAATACTTAATTTACAGTTTAAAGTGTCATAATGGTGACGTTTTGGGCCCATATGATGCGATTCTGCTATCACCGCTTACAGTCAATCATCACACCAATCGTACGTACGAGTAACCACAGTTGTCATAGATCGATTTATAACTTGCGACCCGCCCCGGCTTCACACGGGTGCAATAATGTTATTGTGGGTTATCCATAAGAGATAGACATATACCATCGCGGAGTTTTCTGTAGAACTCTTCAATGTGTACAATACTATACTTATTCTAGTACATTATTCTGATAAATCTCGTAGGGTTCAGCCTGCGTTTGCAATATAAGTGGATTTTTTTTAATAAGAAACCGCAAAACTAACAGTATATTTCCACCATTTAATGGATGTTATTATTTATTTATTTAGGACAGTTTACAAAGAAATACACTTATTACATTGATAATATACATACGTAAGCGATATAAACAAGTAGTGATTCCTTAATTACAAACTGCCACGACAAGCACAGCTGACACGGAAGCAGTTTTGCAAATTAAAGTTAAACAGAATTTAATGTAAATAACATACTTAAAAATATAACCTAGAGTATAAGTTACAAGTGAGTACAAGAATAACAAAATTAGATAAAACTTTCTTTTTAATCACTCTATCTATTAAAAAACCGCATCAAAATGTGTTGCGTGCTTTTATAGATTTAAGCATACGCGGTACAGAGAAAGCGACTTTTGTATACTATGTAGTGATTTAACATTTGTAAGTGTTCTCTATGGACGTAAGTTGACTTTCTGAAAATATTTCCCCGGCATCGTTTTTATGTTGCCTCTACGCTTACAAACAACACGAGTAAACTAACTAAATGCACAATCTTACTTAAGTGTCCGCGGCAAAATTATGCCCATCCGTCAGCTGACAAAATTTTCATTCATAATCACGTCACTCGCTATAAGTCACATTGTCATAGTTCGTGCTTTTGATTTTGTTCCCCATTAATGATGCCTTAAGGTAAAATTTAATGAATTATTTAAATTGACACATGTTATATTTATGACATAAATATAACATGTGTCAACGTATGTGTCAATTTCTCGGTTGATATTTCTTCGTGATGATGCATCTAATTAGTTTATTGTTCATCTTGGCCTCTACGTCGTCTATCGTTAGGTAACGTGGCCAGTTGTAGTTAGTGCTCAGATTCCGTGTGTTGAGCAACGCAAAACCCACGCGGTATGGCCGCATACGCCCCAAAAGGAGGACGTTTTTTAGAGAGTAAACGTATGATCAGCATCAGTTCGAGAATTTGAATCGTTACGCAGACAGTTCCGTGTTTGAAGGTATTTTGATACATGTCTGTCGTTAAATGATGCTGTATATGTGTGGGTTTGTTAAATATGAATAATTTATTAGAAATATAATGAACACGGTAATATTCTCAAATATGTTATGATGTTTATTTGGTTACTTTATAAGACCTTATTAATACGAAATTGGGAAAAACATAAGCCTTTGAAATATAAATGGATCTCTCAGTATAATATTTAAAGAAAAAATATCAAAAGAGCGTAAGTGGGTATCTATCTGCGTTTGATTCTATTAAGTACCTGTATGTTCATCAAGTCGACGATTTTCAAACCATCTGTTTGACAATAATTAGATTACAGATTCACCATAAACAACCATTAGGGTATTACGTTATAAATCCCAATGTAAATTTTTTAGCCCCATGAAACATACCAATTTCAATATCAGATTAAGATATTTACAGATTTTTCGCTAGCAATTCTGACGAAACATTCTTGAACATGGCAAAACTTAGGGTCTATTGCCACATTTCAATAATTGAATAAATCAGAAACATTAAATACCCAAATACAAAACTCAAAGCGTAAACACGTACGATAGAGAAAATAAAATGAAGAAAAGTTAAACAATTTCACGATCTGTTTGCGTACTTCAAACGAACAAATGTATACTGAAATTGTTCCAGACTACGCGACGGCAGCTCACAGAATTTTGGCGTAAATTAATATTATTTGGTTTCTTAATTTTAATTACTAAGTCAGCGACCTTTTCATATCCAATTATCAAGATTCAGATTCCTTACATCTAGATGCTAGCAATGAAATCTTTACATATGTAAAGAACTATATGCCTTTTTTTCTGGTTCTCAATGGCAACCATAGTTAGGCTACATCGTATGCCTGACAATTATATTCCTTAATTATGTTTAAAATAACTCTTATTAACGCTAGTAATTGGGATTTGTTTATTCAAGAGTCTATTGCAGGACAAAAATGTTGTTATAAATTACTAGTACATATTATTAAATGATTCTTTAACTTTTAATAACATTTATTAATAGATTAAATCTAAGTGTTACAATATGACTGTCTCCCGCGCGCAATACTAATGTCGAGAGAGTAGTGACGTGACACCACTCTTCAAAATTGATTAGGGATGGGTAGTGATGGTCGTTTCTTTTCTGTCTAACAATATGTATATGCAAAGCATTTTTTACGCCCAAAAGTGTACGCAAAAAAAACTCTTAGATAAATCACTATAAGGCTAAAAAATTTTGAAGCACAACATGATTTTTACACGTGCGCGATCTTTCATAAAATTTAACAAAAACAAAAAGTTATTGCTGTGGTAGGTACTAAAATCCACAGATCAATTTTTGTTTTTGCCCATTAGGCTTCTTGGTGTAGGACCGCCCTGTTTATTTAATTTTTTTCTGTACATGATGCTAACGTTAATAACTTTCACGTATCAATGTCATTCACTCGGTGTTAACTTTGTATAACTTGATATTTTCGCATGTGTTCATGTCAACGGCACTCCTTAAATAGAAACAAAAGATTTTTGTTGTTTTTTAAGTACGTTGAACTTGTGAAGTTTACACGTTATACGTATATAATAGCTAGTTATAGTCAGTTGTAGTGTTCAATATTTTTTAAATAAATATAATTGCCTTTACTTATTAAAACAAATCAAAACAAAATCCAAAATTGCCTAAATTACACAAATAGTGAACGTCGTACACTTGTAACCAAACTGTGTTTACAGTTTCACAAATGGAACTTAAAATCACAGAACAGTTATTTCTTAACTTGATATTTTGTTTTATTGATATTTATATTTTATGTCATTTGATACCTTTACGATTGTATCTTAAGTTTGTCATGGTAAATGCTGAGTGGCGGAATATTCGACCTGTTTTTATTTATTAACAATGACATTATTTTATAAGATTTTTGTGCAAATAAACAACAACTAAATCATTTTTAGCAAACGCAAAATTATCGGTTACACATTCGCGATCTTAGTGAAACTAAATCACAAAGGCCAAACAATAACAAGGTGCATAGCTGTATTCAATTGTGCTGTAATTACGTTGCCAAGATGGGTTCGTTGCAGCCAAATTGCAGGTTAGACGGCGCGGGAGCAGCGTGATGCGCTCACGGACGCTTTAGTTAGACACTTTAATTCGAGTAATTTGTCGACGCGAAACGTAAACCTCGAAAACGAAGAAAAGGCAAGTCAGCGGATAAGTGCTGGCTTAAGCAGCTTAGCGACATAATTGCAATGTATGACGTGACGATTCCAAAGTATGTTTATAGAATTACCCATTTGAATCAAGCATTTTTGAATTCGAATTTAATGACCTGAAATAATAAAATGTTGCATTTAATATAGTAAACATTAGATGCGAATACTAAAGCCCTATTGACAGTATTCTAAAACATTTTAAAAATGCTAAGATAGTCAAACTTCCATGATTTAATTATATAGAATGTTCAATAATGTACTTTACTACTAGACTTTGTATGCTTAACTAATTTGAAAATTCAATTCCTCTCCATAACTGTGTAAACACGAGAGCAAAGTTCAGCCAGACCGCCATGCCATGCGTGCACCGCGCAATTTATATTTCACTAAGACACGCTAAATTAAGAATTACTTTCAAAACAGTGAACATGAACGCCGGGAGTAATTCCAATCATTTTCATGATGAGCCCCGGCTCTCCAAATAACGTTCATGACAGGGTATTATGTTAATAATTGGTTTCGGAAACTCTGGCTTAAAGCCGGGAAGAAATCCGG
>PQWD01001036.1:41071-65794 GCA_019425675.1 Leucinodes orbonalis
CAAATCAATATTTATTTCGAATAATTGAAATCTATATAACATTGATTTAAAATAAATGAAATGAAATAGATATAACCATAGAATAAAATTACTAAACTACATTAAAATAAACATGTGATCAACATTTATATTATAAATTCATTTTTCCAGATATTAAATTTGACACTTTAAAAAAATTAAGGTTGCAGATCGGGACAAGTAACAATATATAAAAATGTGATTTGACGCTGATGACGTGCCATTTTGAATTTGAATGAAAGAGTTACGTAGCGTAAATATATTTTTAATGAAACATCTGATTTTTTATTTAATTAATCGGGACATTTAGCGTCCCGAACGGGACGCATCCTCAGACCCCTGAAAATCGGGACGCCCCGGGCAAATAGGGACACCTGGCAACACTAGGTGTACCGTAAACGGCTAGCATGGATGGTTCTGGAATACTGATGTGTTGACTGTTTTAGAGTTCCATAGCCAAATGGCAAAAAACGGAAGCTTTATAGATTCGTCATGTCTGTCTGTCTGTTCGTATGTCATGCCCTTTTTTTTCCGAAATTAAAAGCACTACATTATTTAAAATTTGTATGTATATGTATTTTGTGAACCTCTTTATAAAATTTTGATAAGTTACTTGAAAAAAGAAATTTAAGGTTCTCAATACATTGACTGAATCAAATGGAAGCTCAAATTTTTTTTTTAATTTCGTAATTTTTTTTCGTATTTTATACGTCCATGGTCCATGCATAAACTATAGATTTATTTATTAAGGACAGTTTACAAGACTTACACTTATTACATTGACAATATACATTAGTAAGCGATACGAACTAGTAGTGATGCCTTAATTACAAACTGCCACGACAAGCACCGCTGACATGGAAGCAGTTTTGCAAATTAAAGTTAAACAGAATTTAATGTCAGTAACATACTTAAAAATCTTACTTAGTTTATTTTAATAAAACATCTAATACGAGCAAACGTTCTCACCTGAACAACTAGCGGTGGCTCAGCCCGGCCGGAACCGGCGCAATCCGGTTCACAAACTTTGCCGTGTCACGCCTGCTTTGCACGCCAGCTTGTTGATCTCAAATTGTTTATGCTGGTTTTACACACTTAACTGTGTTCAATTGGTTTTGTTGGTTAAATACAATAATGTAAAAAAGTATGGATTTGTGATATGCTCACAAAACAATTGTAAAAAGTGTTCCAAATGCAGTGAAGCACGATTTCGAACACATTTAACTAAACAAAAGAGTACAAATTGTACTCTCTTCGGCGGTTCGTTTTTGAGGCACGGATGGCGTATCTACCTTTATATATACAGAATATCATTGGTTAAATATAGATATTAGATTGACGAGCTTTGTACGTAGTTTCCTAATGAAATGTTTAGATATTGTCATTTGATGAACTAATAAAAAACTTTAATGAATATTCAAGTACGCATGTTATTGCCGGAATATAATTTTTGTTACCTGTTATGTGTAAAGTTAGCTACATACAAATATTATTATACGGGTGAAAACGAGCACATTAACATTTTTAAAAAGTAAGAGACATTGAACGAAGAGTCACGGTCGAACTCAGCTAAAACGTATTTTCCACTATTACTAATACCAAAGTGTTTCATGCAACTCGATATATTTATAAAGTGAAATAAAGTCATGGGCAATTTTTTGAATAACCTACTTGTGATTCAAAGTACATCCCCCAAATATGAGGCAAATCGATTGGTACTAAAATCAAATATATTAAAACCGTAAACACTATGTATAACACTTAAAAATTAAAATAATAATCGTTTTATTTATATTGTTACATTAAGTAATTGTTTTTAAAAAAGGCTACACTGTTGAGTTTTCTTGGGTGCTTCTTTCTCAACCGGCCAATCCACTGAAGCGCTTTTTTTTCAAAGCATCAAAATTCATATTTTTAGTTTAGTATTTTTAATTGTTTTTATTATATTTTTGTATATTTTTTGACGTTCATAAGTGCTTTTTGTAAGCCTAATTTGAATAAAGAATTTTGAATTTGAATTTGAATTTATTAGCAAAAAAAAAACAACTAAACAGGCGGTGTGTTTTGTAAAACTTTAACGATAATTTATATGGTGTAATGTTCCCATAAAATCCTTAATATAAGTACAATAATAGGTCAAATCGATCCCAATGATTCAGAATTCACATTATTTAGTTTTTCAATAAATCCCTACATCAAAGAAAATCTATTAAGTAGGAATGTAAAGTTCCAGGTAACACCGAGTAGTAGACAATTTCAATCTGCAACGCAATCTTCTACAGCTCACCAGGCATGCGTCATTCGGTTAACAGGGTGTGACACATAAGTGCTGCCTATGCTTCGAATTTCATTCTATTCCAAACTAGGATTAAGTTTAAAACAAAAGACGATCACATCTGCATCCACAGTCGATACAAACGGACTCCAGAGCCGCGCCAAAAGAAGAGCAATTAAAGCGCACCCTTTTAGCGGAATGTCAGTGGAACACTCTGGAATGGAGGAACGCAAATGTCTCCGATAGTAGTCGTAAAGATGGCGGGCTTAACGCCGCATGCGAGCCCGGTCCATTGCTCCTGCAATCTTTGTGGCGTTGTTACCCTGAGTTGTGAGGCGTAAATGTTAATTATGTTATTGTTTCAAATGCGAGCCGCTGTTTTTAAGGTTTCCCGCTATCGAGTTTCGGCTGCGAAAAAAGAAACCGTGCCGTGAATTAGTCGCGTTGCATTTGGGTGAGAAGGTCGATGCTCAACTACGACTTTTTAATGCAATTTCAGTAACTCTTTGTAGGGTTTCGAGTGTAAAGGTTCCGTATTTGCTTTGTATAGGGCTTGTCTGAATTCTTTTTATTAGCAAATGTTACGGACTATTTGCATTGGAGGGAATCTGTGAAGACATCTTGGAGAATAATATTGAAACAGCTTTTGTGTAAATTAAATTTTTGCGTAGACTTATAGACCATCTCTATTTAATACATCTCATTCATATACATATAAATTTGTTTTAAAAACAAACTAATATTTTTAACAATGTCCATTTTTTTTAACTGAGTTATTGTTTTCAAATTTTAATCTTCGGCATCCTCCGGCCCGATGGACCCTCGACTTGCGAGAGGTCACTGGTTGATACTGGATGATAAATGATGAGGACAGAGATATCTGGCCTTAGCGATTAAACACTCAGCAGAGAACGGGTAACAGTATTCTTTTTAGAGAACCCTTTACCATCTAAAATAAAGCCTCAAATCTAGCAGTAGACTAACAGGGAGGATTCAACTAATAATAAATCATATTGCTCAATAATTAAGACTCTTTTTAAACCAATTAGCAAATGCACGTAATTCTATCAACGATGCTTCTCGTATAAACTTGGAAAGTTATTAGAAAATCCAGTTCTATTCAAAAACAACATCTTAAGTGTAAACTTACATGAGCGCTGCAACCCAATGCACCTACGATTAATTGCGAGATCTGATTCCCCGCCGGTTAATCCGGTTTGTGTCTCGCGCGTACCGGTTAAAGGTGGTTTGATCCGGTTTAAGGTGGTTTGATCCGGTTCGCGGTGAACTTTGTTTTGTCACTCCGCTTAGAGTTAGGCTGCAGGTTAAACGCGGCTCAATTCAAGACTAGTTATGGTATTTGTGCGCCTAATTCGATGCAGAGGGATTGTTGGATCTTTGTTTGGGTTTAGGAACTGTATGATAAGATTAAAAAGTTACTGTAACTGTAGGTAATTAGGCAGGTAGGTAGGTAGTATAGACTTTTCGTGTAATATTCCTTTTTGTAAAATTTCGCTAATAATAATATAAAACATAGCTTTTGTGGATAGTGTCATAACCACGTTTCCGTAATCTGTTATTATGGAAACGCGAAGACACCCAGTTGAAATCGCTAAACTAACATTAAATAGAACATACTAACATAAAATGTGAGATCTAAATTATTACGGTCTAAGTTGAAATTGGTCATCATAAGGGTTTTTTTCGAACTGACTACAGCTGTTGGCCGCAGATGGCCTTATAGCTTCACAGGGCCATTAGCAAGCGCAAATATTTACGAAATTAAGTGAATGGGACGGTCATTACGCTCACCTGCAGCGTTGAAGGAAGTGACTAATAGAAGGTAGTCATTATTTTCCCTCAACACTGTCCTGCGCCCGCACCCAACATGATAGTTGTTAGGCCACTCATACCCGGTAATTTCACTAGCTTTTGTAACGTCAGAGGGCCAGTGACGTGACGTCATGGCGGGATCAGCCGAAGTCACAGCAGAGGAAAGATAAACTCGGCCCGTTGACAGATGTGGGGTGACACGGGAGCTAAGCGGCCGCGATTTGTTATAATTTGTGGTAATGATTTTGTTGGTGAAGTTGTCACACTTTTTTCGGCCGATCGTGTTTAACCCTTTGAATGCCATGAATCTAAAGGTGTCAGAAACAATCATCATCATGATGCCATGAACTTAAAGGTGTCAAAAACAATACATTTTCTATGTCTGGATTCCTGCCGTTCTAAGGGTTAACAATTTCTGATAAATATTGGACAGGGACTTGTAATTTTACTTAATGATTTAACGAATCGTAAAGTTTCAAAAATAAATTGCGTTCATTGTAATTGTAATGTTAAGGAGCGCGTCCTTAGCACTACACAATTGTTGATGGTCTTACATGTGGAATAAGAATTATTATGTAGAAAATTATAAGTATATTGAAACTTCACAATGATTTTATGTTATGTTACAAGTGCACGATTGCAAATGTTTTACGTTCAAAGTTAAGATTCGCAATTAGTCTGCGTTCAATATGTAGGGTGCTAAGGCCTAAAATAAAGTACTACAAAAATAAAATGTAGGTTTATCCGTACAGCTAATGTTGTCGAATCATTACTTACTAAAAGAATACCTTTTAAGTGACAATAGGTTTCTAAATATTGGCTTATAGCTTATATAACCAGAGCGAAGAGGAAGACTTTGTATGTTTTTAAAGTAATTTATCTAATTACTTTGTACTTCGAAAAACTTATGATTAAAAGACACATGCATTTTTCTATTTTCATTTTGAGCTTTTTAATAATAACGTTATTTAATATTATACAAAAAAGGAACGTCAATGTTCCTTTTTTAAATTAAAAAAATAAACAAATAGTTCAGCTTCAAATTAATCTAACGCCTAACACACTAACAACAGAGCTAGGGTGACCATTCTTCATTAGTACAAAGGACCCGGCCTTTTGTCTCATGCCCATTTATTTACGATTGTTCACTCTGCCCAAGACCGTACACCTATTACGTACACAGCATTAAATACATCTCGACTCGACTTTCAATGTTGTTATCTCACGTATCGGCTATACCTAGAGTGAGATAGGATATAAACGTAAGACGAAGAGAGAGGAGCTGTCAAGAGGAGGGCGTGAATAACCCCTGTCGTCCCGAGTTGATCCCTGTCAACAAATCCACAATACGGGGTGACTTGTTGTCACCGCAGTCTCAACAATAAAATGATTAATGGACACCTTTCTTGTACTTAACTATTGGGCTGGGATTCGATTAATAGTGGCAATGGACCTACCTTTTTGGCTTAAGTGACGTGTTGAAAGGATCTTCTGTGTGATATTTCTTGACATGTCAACCACTTTGTTTGATGACAGTGGCCGTGAAATTTTAGGACTCATAGTCAAAGTCAAAGTCAAAATCCATTTATTTCAAATTAGGCTTACAAAAAGCACTTATGAACATCAAAAAATAAACAAAAATATAATAAAAAATACAACTAAACTACAAATATGAATCTTGATGCTTGAAAAAAAGCATACAGGCCGAGCATTAAGTATTTATTAGAATAAGAGACACTACCCGGGCTCACTGAAAGCGGCGCCAGGGTCCGCTCGTAGGGGGCCCTTGCTTATGCTGAATGAGTCCGTTTAGTGTAGACGTCGTAGCACGCCATATTTGTTGTAATAAAAAAGTAAATCAATTGTTTTAGTAAAATTGTGTTTATACATAATTTAATTATCACGTTGTTAACTTGTCACATGCGATGTATGCGACGTTAAGCTTTTATAAATGTATTTTTTCTTTCTTTTTACGTAAAGCCCATCACAACCTAGGGTACCTCTAGGTTGTGATGGGTGAAAGCAAGGTGAAAAATTTTTGAATTTAGAAACATTCGTCAACTTAAACTTACATTTGAATAAAAAATATATATTTTAGGTACTCTCTCGCCGGCTCTTCTCGAAGATCCTACTTATTCCGAACCGGTGGTAGAGTCACAAAATATATGATAATAATAACAATTGACAATTCAAAAGTATCTGTAACAGATTTATTTGAATAAAGATTTTTACTTTCTCTCTTTCTTTTCTTTTAAGCTTCGACAACTTTAAAATCACCTTCGCTTTACCCAAGAATGTAGGTATTATAAAGTTATTTCATCCTATCAAAGTCGCGTCGCAGCTAAATAGTCTGAATTTAAGCTAAGTACGATTTAAATTCTTAATTACCTCCCGCGTCACAGTCGGCCATAAATACGGCTCGAAATTCAGGGGTCATTCAAAAAAGTATTTTCATCAAGGAGTGGGAAGCCGGCGACTTATCCCGTCACGGCGTGACATGCTAAAACGTCGTCACCGATGTCACCTCGCTAGTGATGTCCAATGGATTTATATTCCGTTTCAATATTAATTATTAGTTTATTTCTGACATTTTCCATATAAAATCTAGTCCAAAAACCACTTACGAATATTCTATTATTTAATGCTTAATTATATAACCCCATTATACTAAGCCAATACACTCCACTCCAGTGGAAGTTTAAGGAGCTGCTGGTGTAATGATTGGTCTCCTTCAATGGAGCTCTATCATCAGGTTCTGTAGGTACATTTAGTAATATTACTAAAACCCATGTTCAGCAATGGTGTGCACTCCATATATGCAAATAAGCTGTGCATACTCTGTCTTTCGACAACCCGGAATATCGTTATCATATTGATTTTTTTTATTTACCACATAATTTTAAAATGTAGGCGATGTAACGCCAAACAGCAAACAAATCAAACCCAAATCTTACAAAAATGTTTCAATCCAAATGTTTTTACGATTACTGATAATTTTACATACTCTTCTCATAATTTCAGTGTAAGCTACTGTTATCCAGTGGACTATAATGAACTCGCACTTAGCAACTTTTTTAAATATTTTTTTATTTTGTGGTCTTCTCAGCTTTTATTTTTAGTTTATCGTCTTTCCAGTTTGTTTCTATACATAACGTAGGCTTAGAATCAAAACGTGTGTCAGACATCCCTAGTTGTCAGGATTACGAGACGAGTCCCGTGTCCGCGGCTGACGTGTCTAATGGACACCGTTTTATCTCTCACTAAAAGCTCGACGCGCTTATAAAAGACACGTAGACGCGTTATCTCGCTTTTTGGGGCTACCTTTGCGATTGTTTTGCGTCGATGCGGAAATGCGTTTTGTTTTACAAGATTGTCTACAGACTACCTTGGATATACGGTGCGTTATTTGGTATTATTTTAAGTAAGTAGTTATTTGGAAATATATGCTGATGAATGTATGAGCGTCGGTGGCTCAATGGTATGTACTGTCGCCCTCCTACCGGGAGGGCTGAGGTTCAAATCCCGCCACGTACTAATGTGTTTCCGAATTTTCAAAAAATATATGTACGTTTTTCGACCCTCTTATGGTGAAGGAAGACATCGTGAGGAAACCTGAGCACGCCTGCGAAGAGATTCATAAGTTGTGCGTGAAGTCGTCCAACTCGTAATGGGCCCGCGTGGACGACTAAGGCCTATACATCCTATACGGGTAGGCTCGTGCCCCTCGGTTTACTCGGTTTACCCAAATACGTACCTATTTTATCAGCATATGATGATGATATGCCGATAAAATAGGTACGTATTTGGTCTACCTTGAAGCGGTGCGATTTGATGTTATTTTACTTATGTGATCAGCTGTGAATGAGTGCTGGAAAGGCATGTTTTAGCATTTTAGGTGTTCTTTAAATTACCAGACCGCAAAACAACATAATAGTGTGTAAAACCAGCATCTCTGTGTACAATAATCACTGAAGACGATCTAGTGAGAATCAATGATATTCTGTATATATAAAGGTAGATACGCCACCCGTGCCTCAAAAACGAACCGCCGAAGAGAGTAGAGTTTGAACTCTTTTGTTTAGGTAAATGATCGCTCATTCGAAATATGTGTATGTGTGCTGTATTCGGAACAACTTTTTCGATTGTTTTGTGAGCATATCACGAATCCATACTTGCTTACATCATTGGTGAGAATCCGAATCAGCAACGACTAAGAATGGGTACAATCACTTAAGACCTAGTGAGAATTCTCTTCGCAGCTGTCAATTAATCGCGCCAGTGCCTCATCGTGACAAACGACAAGTCACTGAGTGACAGCGACTGCATTAAGAGTGTTAATTAGGACGAGCGGGTCACTCGCAATTAATCAGGGGACACTTGCGGGCGCCTTTGTTCGACTCCGCTTGTTTTGGGAATAGTTCTTTGTGGCGTGCGAACTGTGAGTGAATTTCTTTGTTAGGGGAATAGTTTGTTTTTTTGCATTTATTCGGTATGTGTAATAACGTCGTAATTGACATTAGTCGAAACACAGAAATAATAATCATTATAAATTGTGTGTGTTGGAATGAATAAATTGTTTTTAAAAGTTTGGAAGCTTGTCTACGAGCTTTTAATAAATGGAATACTGAAGATAGTTAAATGAGGGTTGTTTCTCTTAATTAAACCTACGAAGCTTTTTACTGATCATAAGTCTTATAATTTACGCCAAATATCTCGGTTTTACGCTTTCCATACCAAAAATCACTCAATATCCAAATAGCTGGCAACCATAAATAATATGGCTTTTTTAGTTTGAGTTTATTTTTTATTTGCGCGTATTTATTTGAAGGCTTAGCGTGAATGTGTTCGTTATTAAGGGAACGTGAATGTGTGTGTGTTTTTCGTCTTTAATACATACTCGTTTATATGAGGTTGTATGTGCTGTGTTTTTGTCTTATATAAACAATAAACTAACAAGACGCACACTCAAAAAGTGTCCGCGGCAAAAGTCTGCCTGTCGTGTCAGTTGGGGACAATTTTTATTTTGTACTCTATCTGAGACTCGTTAAGGTCCAAATTTTAATTAATGATTTTACGTTCAAAATATTACAAATACGTTTGTGCCATAGGGCTCGGATATTTTTTGGTTGACGTTTCTTCGTGATTGTGCATCCATCTAATTAGTTGATTGTTGGTCGAAGGATTTTGTGGATTCTCTTAGGCGTGCAATTGTGTAAGTTATTGCTTGAAACCAAAGACGGGATCAAGCAATACCTAGACGATATCTTTCATGAAGTAGTGGACAAGTGTGTGTGCGTGTGATCCACAGATTTCCCAATACAAGAGACGGGGCGAGCCGCGTTTAAAGTGCGACAAATGTAAGCTCAACGAGCATACACTGGCTGCCAGTTTACGCTCTGTGAGACGAGTCAAGACGCACGAATATTAGAAGAAATTACCGTTTTTTTTCCAAACTGCCATCCTGTGCAATGAACATGACCTCATCGCAATGAATCAGTATATTTACCAAGTAAAATAATAACTTTTTACAGGTAAGAACCGAAAAGAAATTGCGACACTGGGCCTGCCTATAAACTTGGCGGCTTGTCCAGTCTAATTGTATATTCGGATGTCTGTGGTGTGATCATATATATACCGTATGCAAGGATACAGAACGCCGCAGAAACAATAACCGCAGCGACTGCATCGGTGCATCTCCAAATATCTATTTTAATTTATTAACAAACTTGGGCAGTTTGTCTGCGCACGTTCGGCCCAAGTGCCGATACTGGGGCCATAAATTGATAAGCATATGCTTTGATATAGTGTCGTTCGATGTTAATTGTGGAGCATATATAAGTGTCCTTACGCTATGTGTAACAGCTGGTACTAATGTTTATGTGTAGTGTCTTAGACACCATCGTCATTTTTTTATGCAACGAAGTGAACTGGACGGTCAGGACGCTCACCTAATGGTAAGTAAATGATACGAACAGATGACAGAGAGGTACTGAAGGAGACCAAAAACTGATAGACAGTTATTATCCACCATCAATGCCGCACTGCGCCCGTCACCCGAGACAACAGATGTTAGGTCTCTTATACCCGGTAATTTCACTATTGATTGTACTTTGTTGTCCAGTCAGCCATCTGCTGGCTGACTTTAGTTTCTCTGGAAACGCTTACGCCTCTGATTATCCGGAGGTGGGAGCTAATGGCTGTGACACAGTTGTAAAATTAATGCAGCCATTGCTGTACACACCAAATAATATTGTACTTTTTTAAGTTTCTAATATATTAATAATTTTTATTGTCTTGTCATCATCAACCTATAATGGTCCACTGCCTGGCACAGGTCTTTCATAACTATAGGGAGATTGGTCGTACCCAACGGGCCAAATATGGATTGGTGGGTGTTCACGACTACTATCCGACCATTCGAAGATTATATCCGGGATCAATGGCTTAATGTTTCCTCTGAAGCACGGAATCTTCTTTCTTATCGGAAAATCAGGTGATTCAGTCTGAAATGCCTTAACCAAACTAGAAAAATATCGCATAAAGTGATGTTTCCCCGCGGGAGTCAAACCCACGGCCCCCGGGTCTGTGTTACGTTTAAGCTCAGAAAAGAAGATCACCAACCAGATGGAACGATGATCTAATAAAAGTGGGGGGATCAGATGGATGCTGACTGCTAGATATCGGTATGCGGGGAGGGGGAAGGAGAGGGGGGAAATCAGTAGGGGAGGCCTTCGTTCAGCAGTAGACTTTTTGGTACCTATTCATGATGATTATGGATCGCCATTAGAGCAGACGAGTTTGGAGTGGAGACCGTGTCTTGGCAAACGTAGGACGCCCGGACCGATGGACCGACAACTTGCAAAGGAACGCTGGTGGAAACTTGATGAGTGTGAAAAGCGGAGGACCAGGATGTCTGGCGCAGTATAGGGTAGACCTATGTCTAGCGGACTGCGGTATGTTAAAGATAAAGAACAGTATTATAATGCAACAAATATCCCTTGTCTAGTATACCTTTTCTGTATCTTTAGATTTAAGTTTTTATGTTTAAGAAAACTACTGTATTCTTTCACAGGAATAAACATTTAATTACTTCTTTCTTTGTCACCCCAATAACCTTGAAACACAAAGCCAGTATGAAACCGCCTTAAAATTGCCACAACGTCTGACAAATCGCAAGGTATTAGGGGCCGACGGCGAATCTATTAATCGGGGTGTTTTGACAAACGCGCCCGTCAATTCTAAATCATAAGCATCAGCACTTAACCTCTCAATGAGGACAAACCGACAAATTGAGGAGGCACTCCACCTGGGGCGCCTGTGTCGGCACACGCCCACTATTAATCCTGTCAGGGTTCGCCTATCACCTGCCTGACAATGCTTTGTTAGTTACTGGATGTGGCAAAAAGCGAAGACTTTTCTGTATAATATAATTTAGCAATTTGAAAATTAAATTAACAATTACATTGCAATTTGACAATTAAGTCAGCTCGCTGTTTGTTTTGCGATTACTTGAGACTCACTAAATTTAAAGAGACAAGAAAAATCTTTTAAATTGACAAGTTCAAAAGTTGTGCGTGAAGTCGAAACTCGTACTAGGTTAGATTTGATGGGCTAGACAAGTTCAAAAATCGAAGAAGAAAGGTAGATTTCATGTAGAGACATAAGTGTTTAAATTTCCAAGCCAAACTGACTAACATACTTTCACTAAGCAGCGTCCTCGGGGGAATCGAACAACCGACCCCCGTCTCACACAACAATCAAAACCCATAGCTCAGACTATAAAACCGAGTTCCTTAATATATTTCTTATGTTATCAAGTGTACAGGGTAGTCAGGACGCTTACCAGATGGTAAGTTTAACATTGACAGAGAGGTATTGATTGAGACCAACAACTGATAAACAGTTATTAATCGCCATCAATGCCGCACTGCGCCCGACTCCCGAGACAATATATGTAAGGTCGCTTAAATCCGGTAATTTTACCAGCTACGGTGTCGATACCGAAACACAAAAGTGCAAAACACTTCTATTTCACGGGACGATATCTGGCATTGCGGTGGTACTAAACTAGACCACTCAGTACTGAGTCTACCACCAAGAATATACTTATTCGCTTGATTATTTGGCGCTTAAAAACTCTCTACAAACAATAGATTTATCTTGTTTTTCCATGACAGAATACAAGCGGCTACAGAGTCACTTCCAGACGCCTATACAAAATGGCGGTCATCAATATATGCTGACAACGGAGTCGTGCGAACAAGCCGCGAATTAGACGAGACGCCCGGCGTTGTTCCTCTGAATAATGATGGCCTGCCCATTATTTACTTAATGAGATAATCGACTCGGTTTCGGTAATATTACCGAGCCATTAGTTAATACTAGTTTGCCTCCAGGAAGGAAAATATAGGTAGGGAGCTGTACATATAATGTTATAGCGGAAAAACGAGCAAATGGCTCATCTGGTAAAATGGTAAATGACACCGTTGCCCATGTACACCTGCAATGCCTGAGGGCACTGAAATGCGTTGCCGGCCTTTTAAAAGGGTCTTTAATGGACGCCAAGTCATATCGCCTAGAAAATATTTCGATTCCACAATTTTGTCGCTCGTGGCAAGAAATTACGACAAAAATCGCACTGTAGAGGACTTCCGTTCGTCTAGGTGGTGAAGATGAAAATTTGAGTTTGGCCTCAAAATACGGTGGCAGCGGAAACGAAATTATATGGCATAAAATGAACAAAACAATCACGTCGCTCACTAAGTAAATGAGCATCATCATCATCAGCTCAATAAACGTCCCCACCGAGGAGCACGATCCTACCCGTATAGGGCGATTAGGCCTTAGTCGTCCACACGGGTCCAGTGCGGATTGGACGACTTCACACACAACCTTTAAAACTCTTCGCAGGCGTGCGCAGGTTTCCTCACGATGTTTTCCTTCACCGTAAGAGCGGCGGACAACGTAGGTACATAGAATTTCGAAAATTCGAAAACAATTGGTAAGCAGCGGGCTTTCATCCTCAGCCCTCGCGATAGGAGGGCAACAGCCCACACCATTGAGGCAACGAGACTCAAAAATATTAACTCGAGTAAAATATTATGAAGCGTCGTTCCATCAGTCCGGAGGCCTTCCTTCTACGCTTAATGTAATGTAAAGCGACCTTTCTGGTGTAATGGTTCAGACGTTGACTACAACTCCAAGGGTTCCGGGTTCGATCACACATTCATTTGTGTACATTAACATGTCTGTTTGTATTGGTCTGGGTATTTTCTATGTACGAGTATAAAAAAGTACATAAGTTTATTGATCAGTAGTTTAGAACCCATATTATAGGCTAAGCCTAAGTTTGAGACTCGACGGCGCTGTGTGAATATCAGTGGATATTTATTTATTTTAATTTTGGTACCATTTTTAGAATTTAATTATCAATCAGTCTATATAAAATTTTTTTTGAAAGCTTTAATATAAATAAAATAAAATTCAGTCAATTTGTTAAACACGACAAGTGTAGTTCAAAAGTGAGTTCATTATTCATCGACACTTTATAAAACCATTTAGATTGGGTGTCAGTTCTGAACAATATGACGTAGTAGTGCCACTGAAAATATCGAGTGTTCTGTTCGCGCTGTGCAAGTGTGGAGAAGGTTTCCATTGCTAGCAACCCTAATAGGTGAAACTTTTTCATCCATTTTCTTATTTAGGAAAAAGACACTGCAATATAAACCTCTCTTCATGGTCTTTTTTTTGTCTTTATGTTGCTTTTTTTATCCTCCATTTATTAAACATTCCGCAAGCCTGATAAATGGTCAATGATTCGCGGGGATAACTTTCTCTGTAAACAATATAATATTCTTCTCCTATTATTGCCTCGTTGCATAAATTATAAAATGAAACTGCGATCTCGTTACATATTATCAAGTTTTTCACATTTCCTGATGAGACACAAATATATTCTCTTGACAATGTTATTATGTAATACATCATTAATTTCTAGATAAATTCATATAAAAAAGCATTGCGATTTACAGGATCTGTCATACTCATTTGTTGTGGTAATATTTTTCAGCTTTATTTTTCTGTGATGTTATAATTTCATATAAAATGTATGTCTCTTAGTTTAAAAAATAAATCTTACTCAAATTGCTGGACTGAAAACTCAGAGCAAAATATGTGCCTC
Source organism: Leucinodes orbonalis (assembly GCA_019425675.1). NCBI lineage: Eukaryota > Metazoa > Arthropoda > Insecta > Lepidoptera > Crambidae > Leucinodes > Leucinodes orbonalis. Next base: position 55,378 of record PQWD01001036.1, read on the forward strand.
AATTTTTCGTTGAAATTGGTAGCCTGTTACTTTTACCAAGCTACAAATACCAGTAACAGGTGAATTTGCATAGTTTTGTAGGCATTAATCCTTAAAGCTCCCTCCATACACGCGAGCCGGTGACTGTGCGGCTATCAAAAAATGGTAATTGATTTTTTCACGGGCGATGCGTCAAGCGTGAGCGCAAATGGCTTACGTCGGCCATATTGAATTAGTGCGTGGACGACGACGCTACGGGAGAGCGAGAAATGTATGGAGTCGATAAAAAACAAAAAGGATAACTATTACACTGAAATAAGTACTACTTTTCAGTGTATCGTTACCGCTCGGTTAAATTGTTTTTTGTTTATTTGTCCATTTAAACGTATATGATGCCAATAAATGTTTTATCTACCTGTCATGAATACGTGACTAAAATTATTGTCATCATCTGCTTCAGTCGGTGATCAGTAATTTTAATTCAGACAAACATTTACTTTTTAACTTTTCCTAGATAAGGAAAGTTTGTTTATTATAATATATGGTCCTATAATGTATATTTCTTGACTTTAAATAATATTTGAATTTGAATATATAACTATTATGAGTAAAATAATTACGTATAGTAAAAACCATTTGCAAAAACCTGCGTTTTGTCAACTCCATAGTATTTCTGTTCGTCGTCGAAATTCATCCATGAAATTAATTAAAAAACACTTCACGCCGGTGATTTCGTCCAAATTGATTGAGTGCGGCCCTGTGCCCTGTGACATCACTAATGGACCAACACTGTTGCTTAATTTTTTTAATGCCTTACTAAGTGGACGACAAGTTTTCGGGAAATCCCCCCGTTTGTTTTTGCGTTTAATTTTTCCATAATTGTATAAAAACGTCAAATACATTGGGTCGCCTGGTTTCAAGATTTTTTTAAATAAGCATAATTATCAATGTAAGAAAAGTTTTAACTTCCACTTTTATGGTTTTCAGTCTTATAAATGCTTAAACTATCTTTTTTCTTACAAAAATAATTTCACGAAGTTATACAAACCTAGAGTAGCGTTGGAATTTTCGTAAATCGAAGTTTGTTTCGTAATCATACTGGTTTCGTTTTGGATTTCACATCTTACATTTAAAACCTTTCTCAACGATTTTCTTTATATTACATATATTTTTCTCGGATATCTTTTACGTTTATAGAGTCTTCCTGCCTTAATGGTCTTTAATACATAAGAATAGAACCATGCCAATCTTTATACAGTCGCAAAAATGACTTTCACTATGCAGTCTTCCCGTTGGATTCGAACCTACGACTTCTGATCAAGAAGCGATCTCAAACACTCAGATCACAAGACCACGGAGGCCGCAGTATTGTTAACGCTATTCATCACCATCATTATCATCAGCTTACATCCACTGCAGGGCACTGACCTTCCCGCACAGCATAGCTATGGGGAGATTGGGCCGTCACCCACCTCTCGGGCCCAATGTGTATTAATGAGTATAAACAACTACCATCCTAAGGTTGTAGCCAGGACCGATGCTTAACGTGCCCGGGCGCACGGAATAATCTTTCTTTTCGGATAATCAGGTGTTCCAATCTGTAATGACCAAACTAGTAAAAATCATACAGTGACGTTTCCCTGGGGGATTCAAGCCCATGATCATTAATATCACTATAATAATAGTATTATTGATATAATGATTGAAGAATTTTAATTGAGAATCATTTTAGCTAAATACTTGGAACTTTGTAATATTTGTAAACTTTTTTGTTATTTTCAAAATATTTTAATTTTACAGCAAATCAAAAACTCATTTTGTAAAAAGTAAATGTACAAAGAAGCGGAGTCTTCTGTTACAGGCATTGCTATGCTTAAAAGGAGTCTTATATCTGATATGTGTCTTTTACCTTTGAACAGGCAATATTTGGATTTTGAATATTATTGGACTGGATCGCGCAAACTAACCTTGTGCCCACTACACAATGGAAGCAGTGACGCTGTTATCAAAGAGTATAAATGGTATATACCAAGATGTTCCCCGCTCGTAAGGCCGTCACTGTTGCGTCCCGATACACATAACGGCTGTAACTCAATTAAGCAAATGTGCCCTCTCCGCGATTTGCCATGCCCGCGATATTGTGAACGGGCCCATAAATTGACAAACTGTCCAACTACAGTGAACAAGGCGGAATAAGTTTCTGCTTCCGGTCAGTGCGCTAGTAAACACATGGGTATGGAATGCGCGCGTGGACGTCGATTAACTTTTGTAAGACAGTATACATTGCCCTTAAGTTACCGACATAGCTCGCTGGATCAGCAAGCTGAAGTGGCAGAGGGTCACGTATTGAATCAGGTTTTAGAAATGAGACACCGTATGCCATTTGTGTGATTGTATTTTCAGTATTTTTATAAGAGTATTGAAGAATACGTTTCTCTAAACGAAGTCAGCAATGAAACAACAAGTAGTAATTACTACTTAACTTATTACTTATTAAAATGACTACTTTCAGTTAAATCAAGAACTTATGATGCAAAGACCACACAGTAGGTACCATTCACCAGCCACTATTATTAACATAATTTAGTTCTTCAGTATAGAGAAGAGCTACATAAAAACCCTGACTATTAAAGCGATGTTTTGCTTAACAATAAATGGTGTAGCAAAGTGTAAACTATCCAGCTTTCCCCAGTATCCAGATATTTATATATATAATAATAATAATAATTTATTTATTCCATCTCACATCAGAAGAACAATATACAACAATGCGATCATTTCGCCATCATCAATTTGGATGTGAGAAGCTGGTGTCTGAAAAGGACAAAAGTCTGTGACACAGATCACCAGGTTCTCGCCTGCGGAATGAACAAGTTAACAATCGTCATTACAATCACATTGGTAAAGGAAAATCATCCTAGCATACAAAACTAAATACATGTTCATGCTAAAAACCTAACAATCAATCATACTAATACCCAGTATAAACCCACATAAAATGCATAGTTACAACAATTCCTCGGTGTCTGCATAATTCAAATTGAGTAACCATTCTTTTACTCTTTTCTTAACAGAAATCCGTTTCAGAGAATAAATTGAGAGAACTCTATTTACCTTATTGTATAAATTAGGACCTTCATAGTTAAAAAATCGATGTGCAAATGTAGTTTTACTAGGTTTAAGTCTACAAACAATGTCCTTTCTACGCTTTTTGTTAATAGTGACAGGGTCATACATAAGCATCGAATGTTGTTTTAGCACCGTTTGTAGAACAAAAAGTTGTCTTACCGAAAGTACCCCACATTTTTTGTACAGATCTGATGTAGGATACCGGAAGGGAAGAAACATGCTAACTTTGAGTATAGCTCTCTGCGCCCTCTCCAGTTTTAGGACTGCGGATTTAGCTGATCCTCCCCAGGAGGTTATGCAGTATGTTAAAAATGCCTTACTCTTAAGTAATACACCTTCAATGATAGGTAGTCATTATTTTCCGTCAACATTGCCGTACGTCCGTCACCCGAGACGACGGATGTTAGGTCTCATATACCCGGTAATTTCACTAGCTACAGTGCCCTCATCCCGAAACACGAAAGTGCATAACACTCCTATTTCACAGGATATCTGGCACTGTGGTGGTACTAACCTAAACGACTCAGTTCGAGTCTACCTCAAACAAACTGTAACCAATCTTTCCTGAATTTACATCGTGCCCGCACGCAACACCTCCCGTGTGTCACATCCGGAGGTCCAGAGGCACTGGCTGTGATTTAGCGTCTAACTTGGACTATGTCCGCGAGGTCCTACGGCACCGTTGTTTGGTTAATGAACCATGAATTTCTATTTGTTGTGCAGACCAGGTAATTAACTAATAGGTGAGCCGGTGCCGTGCTGCTGAGAGCTTGTTAGCTGGAACTTGCTTTGCTCTAAGGTATCTTATGAGAATTATTCGACCCGGTTAAACGTGTGGTTTTATTCAAGTAAACGGCCCGATTGTTTCATTGCTCAGCTGATGGTAAATGATACGCCAGTCCAAGACATATACAGTGTAGAAGAAAATAAATAACTGTATCCTGCACCCGGGATACTGGAGACAAGTAAGGTCTCTCATACCCGGTAATTTTACTATTTACAGTGCCCTCATACCGAAACCTAGAAGTGAATTACGCTCCTATTTTACCGGTCGATATCTGGCAGTGCAATGTACACCTATTTAATTAGTAAAACTCTAATCAATTCTCAAATTCAACAATGAACAGCAAAAAAATCTATACGGAAAACGTGCATTCCATTTGCGCCCGCATTTAACCGGACCAAAGATTAAAGTGACGGTGCGCGCGTAAAATTTAATGAAAATATAAAGCACGCGAGCCACTAACCGCGTCCATTCTAATTACCTATAATTATCGTTTCATACGGGCCGATGCAGTTTTAATTCCACCATTTTGTTCCGGTGCTTGCCCGCTAATGAGTGTAACCGATGGCTTTTTGATTATGTTATTGATACTCCCACACGGTTTGGTGCTGGCTGGTTACATCTTTGCTAAATTATAATTTCATATTTTTAATAAATGACACCCTTTCGTGTATTTCGATTTCTAACAAATTTGGAATAACGTGGCGAGCATGGCGAACATTATATTTATCAGACTTTAATCACATGAATCAAATTTAGTCCAATAGGACTGACATGCCTCTTCGGGGCAAAAGTCCTTTTGATAAAAATTAGGAAAAGGAATCAAATTTAGATTATTTTACTTAGTAAGTAATCAAGCCAAGTTGGTATACCTGATGGTGATACCGATACTCTCTTAGAAATTGGCTATTTTGAAGCAACGAGTGCGTGCCATGTCTTTTGTGTTTCGGGTAGTATTATACCTAGATAGGCTTATACCTAAATCCCATAAATAAACAATGAACTAGCTAGATACACAATTTCACTCAAAAATTGTCCGCAGCAAAACTCTGCCCAAATCAGTTGACCACATTTTTCATTCATAATCACGCCGCTCGCTGCATGTATTGTCATAATGACATGGTGGTATGCTCGTGCTTTTGTACCCTTTAATGACCCGTTAGGTCAAATTTTTAATGAATTTAAATTATAAATATGACAATAACTATCACGTATGGTGCGGCTTGGACATTGCTTTATTTTTCAAAAATAAAAAGTATTTTCTAAAATAGAAGTCGCCTCTGTTTTTTCTTATTATACAAGCTACCTGCCAAAAAAACTCCCGACCGAATCCATCCAGCCGTTTCAGAGTTTACCCGGAACGAACAAATAGACAGACAGAAAAAAAATGCATTGTTATTTTAACATAGGTAACGTATATATATCCATATGCATTGAGGAAAATGGTCATATTATATATTAAAAAATTATATATAAAAAAAAGGTTTTATTTATAATAAACAGACGTAAAGCAAATCTCTAACAACCATCTATCCAACATAACACGTCATAAAGTGGTGCGGATGGCGCAGCTGTACACAACTAGTGCATACTACATGCATACTGCGTCCGTACTAGGCTGCAGTACAAGTAACGAGCACTCAGATATTGCCAATACACGGCTGCCTAGATTTAAGATGGCCGACCTACACTTGCCTTGTTTTAATTGGCTGGTTCGGTAATGGGTGTATAGAGCTGTTGTAACCGCTGTTACGATTCTCTTCAACCTTTCGCAGTCCACTACTGGACATTGGTCTCCCTCATTTTGCGCCAGATATCCCGGTCATCCGCTTTTCTCATCCATGCAGTTGCTATGATTTGACTATTACAAATAATGTTTATTTGTATTAATATATTATATGAAAGAGTTTATAATGAACACAATTTATTACGACATTGGAAGTAATTGCAATTGTACATGTATTTTTGAGATATATGAGGACATATCTTTATGCCCAATTAAATAGTAGACGAGGCTCTGTTGTGCCAACTTAAATAGCGATGGTGAGTTTCGAATGAAAATCAGTCAATTTTATTATTTATGGGCCTTTGTCGACCAGAGGGCGTTAGATATTTTGATGGATACTTCAAAATATCCGATTAGAATGAAGGTATTAATACCATAACTATTATGCCAACACGACCTTACTAAAGGGTATTTCATCATCATCGGCTCATTAAACGACCCCACCGAGGGGCACGAGCCTACCCGTATAGAGTGATTAGGCCTTAGTCTACGCGGGCGAAGTGCGGATTGGACGACATCACGCACAACTTTTTAATCTCTTCGCAGGTGTGTGTGAAGGTTTCACGAGGTTTTCCTTCACCGTAAGAGCAAGGGTATTTACAAGGATGTCATTAAAAATACTCAGAATCATTAAATGAAATATAACATGTTCTTCGGCAGCTCTATGTAGTTCAAGTGGCGATCACCGACGGCCGCAAGTTACGGCGGCCCCGCGCCCACAGCACGTATTGCAGCCACTAGCACACACTGTGACAGACACAACGGTGTGCATGACTCATACATACTTTATTTATTCATATTGTTACGAACTGACGTAATTAAAATGACATTAAATATGGCGGCTTATATGTAATGTCAATCCACCAAAGAGTATGACATGCGAATTGTCAAATGGAAAAGAGTCTAGTATGTTCTAGATATTTCGCGAACTATGTAGAATGACGTCGACGCTTCTAGTTTAGTGGGTGGACGGGTATATAAGGCGGACCGATGGGTGCACCGGCAGTCTTGTGTTCTACTCAGGAGCGAATGAAGAGCGAAGTACCTGTGACTACAAGGAAGAAGCGAGTGATACAGCGATATCTAAGGGATCGTCGAGTGTGATGTAGCAGTGTGAAGAGTTAACGAGTGAATCCAACGGCCGGTGCGGAATTTATACGGACTCATCAAGTGTTGTGTTACAGTGTATAGTGATTATTGTGCGTGCGTGAATTGAATAATTTAGTGAGTGTGTAAATGTAATTAGTGTTGTGAGCAATGAATAGTGGTGAGCTAACAAAGTGTGTTACCGTGTTATTCTTTGTGTTTGCAATAATTTACCCGAAATCCCCAGCTCGTAAGAATATTATTTATTTTATATTTATTCGAAATCCACAGCTCTTATATGTGTAATCGACAAAACATTGTTTTTTTTTCCTTATTTATTTATGTAATATAGAAGACTATATGTGATGGCTCGATAATCGGTAGAACGTTTGACTGATTATATGAGTCACTGTACTCTAAAATACTGTGCCGCAATCCTTTGCTTAATTACGACTTACTTACGGTGAAGGAAAACATCGTGAGGAAACCTTCATGCACGCCTACGAAGAGATTCGAAGGTTGTGTGTGAAGTCGTCCAATCCGCACTGGGCCCGCGTGGACGATTTAGGCAAGGCCTAATCACCCTATACGGGTAGGCTCGTGCCCCTCGGTGGGGACGTTTAATGAGCTGATGATGAACTGATGAAGACCAACAACTAATAGACAGTTATTATTTTCCATTAATGCCGCACTGCGCCTGTCACCTGAGACAACAGGTATTAGATATCTTATACCTAGTTATTATTTTTATACTTATACTAATTATCACCCCCCACTTCTCTAAAAGAGGGGTTGGAAGTTTGTATGGAACATTACGCAATTTTTGTAGTACGACGCTGAAATTTGGTATGCGGACTATTTGTCAGAAATGAAAAAATATGGCATATTTTTTTCAAAAATCAACCCCCAAACCTTTCAAATAGGGGAGGAAGTATCGTATTCAATTTTTCGCAGTTTTTATGGAAGATTATACTAATTATCTGGGGGCACGGAAGTGCCGCCGCCAAGACGAGCGCGAAGCAAACACTGCTGTACCATCCTTTACTAGAACCATTTCGCCACATTTTCAGGCCCAATTTGAGAACCTTTGGATAAGACTAGAACGCTGAAATTCGTCATCCAGTTACTTATAATCGCATACTTAAAATCCAAAATTACATTTATGTAGGTCATTTAGTTCCAAAGTTAAGCACAAGCAAAGTTTTATTTACGACACTCACTCACACATTTTCATCAATATGGGGCTAGTAAATTTGGTACAGAGGAAGGGTGTATCCTATCCTATTCAACCTATCGCAGTCCACTGCTGGACATAGGTCTCCCCCATTTTGCGCCAGATATCCCGGTCCTCCGCTTTCCTTATCCAGCCTCCACCAGCGACCTTTCGCAAGTCGTCGATCCATCGGGCCGAAGGGCGTCCTACGCTACGCTTAAGTAAGGGTGTAATGGCTATATATTGGAAAAAGTATTAAACCTAGGATAATCGAAGATATGGAGTACCTGGTGACCCCAATTTCTTGAAACACAATTCCTTCCTAATTATTAAGTACATCCCAAAATCCGCTCATCATTTGACCCATAGATTTAGAATTAGCGCGCTACGTATATCCTATATCTATGCACTAGCTTTTGCGTGCAACTTCGTCCGCGTGGAATAGTTACTTTGGTCTTACACTCTCTTTAACCCGCTACTTCGTTTATATAAGTGAGTTAAAACTGCGATATCTCATAAGATATTCATTTAAATTGAATGATGTAAAACGCAATTTTGTTTAAAATGAAATACTTGTGATAAATAAAGTATTTATTGGATAAGGATTGATATCATATTTATAAAAATAGCTTCGCAAAATGATGATGATGACAAAAAAAAATTTGCAAAAAATATGTTATAGGGAGCTAACCTTAAAAGATAGACATATGCTGTCGCGGACTTTTTTGTAGACCTTAAAAGGGGTAACAATACTCTCATACATGACTTTTGCAAAACTTTAACCGTTTACGCAGCGTACGCAGCGGTATCTCCAAGTACGAAAATTTCCCCCCGGATTTTGAAAAAAATCTTCATTGCTGCTCCGCTTCTATTGCATGTAGCGTGATAATATATAGCCTATAGCCTTCCTCGATAAATGAGCTATCTAACACTGAAATAATATTTTCAATCGGACCAGTAGTTCCTGAGATTAGCGCGTTCAAACAAACAAACAAACTCTTCAGCTTTATAATATTAAGTATAGATTAGACATTCACCAACACATATACTTCAATATTTTTGTCATGCCTTTAGGCCGCCTTTGTGTATCTTGTGTATCCTATCTTCTCATCTTATCTTAATCTTTAATTTGACCACTACATTAAATCGCATTAAGGTAAACATCGTAATTTTTTTCCACCAAACAACGCACATCGGCCGTTTAGATAATGATCTAGGTATGAATCACCGCATAATTCCGGGTGCATCCTTTAGGTGATTATCCCTAAATCATATTTAGTGCGGTCATTATCGGCCAGCGCGTTATTATTGAGTGCGATGATAATAAATAACGGCTATTCGGCGCACTCTAATTTTACGACCGCGTTTTACAGTTGGCGAGCATCTGTCCTGGGTACGATTGAGCGTTTGGTTTTGGTTATTGTGGTGATTATTTGATGGGAAAAGGAAAGAAGTATTGAATTGGCCAAATAAAATTATACGTTACGTCTCTTACGTCGGGCCTCTTCATCTGGCTCACGCAACGAGTTATGGAGAGCGCTATTTAAATTTTCAAAATTCCCAAAATCATTTATTCAGTTTAGGCCCGAGGAAGTCACTTATGAATGTCAAATGAAGCACCGGTTCGGAATACACCTTAAACTGAGAAGAATCCTCAGTAAGGACTTTTGCTTGGTGCTGTGCTTGGTGTTTCTGTACGTGATCGAATCAGAAATCTTCTAATCTTTCTCTTTTTTTCAAGTAAGTTACAGAACTTCCGTATAAACACTCCATTTAGCACAAAAAACTGTTATTAGCTGTAAGGATGTATTTCAACATAATGCAATCTATTGTGTTTACCTAAATAACAAATACTAAACTTATTATAGCAACTTAGTTAAATACAGTTATAAGTAGTTGGTGCTCTCTTTTAAACTTGATTGCTTGTGTAAGGTAAATAAGGAGAAATCAGGAGATCCGTAGACCTAAGGTCACCAACACAGTCACTCGCATTACCAAACTGAAGTGGCAATGGGCAGGGCACTCTGAAGGCAGGTCTGAAGAACCGATGGCCGTTGAGGCTGAAAGGCCTTCGAATGGAGACCACGTACCGGCAAAAGCAGATTGTAGACCCCGCTGGATGCAGATAGCTTCCGACCGGAGGGAAATTGTTAGGGGAGGCCTAGGGGTTCAACAGTGGCTATCATGTGGCTGTTATGACGATGAACATTCATCATCAGCCTATAACGTTCCACTGGAAGGTATAGGCCTACGTCACAGTAACCCATGCTCACCTACGAATAAATTCAAAGATTGTGTGCGTGAAGTCGGCCAACCGCATTGATCCCGCGTAGACGACTAAGGCCTATACACCCTTACGGGTAGTCGTGCTCCAGCCTATAACGTTCCACTGGAAGGTTATAGGCCTACGTCACAGTAACCCATGCTCACCTACGAATAA
>PQWD01001037.1:0-24907 GCA_019425675.1 Leucinodes orbonalis
AGACACCTTCCATTTATCCTGTTATGATGAAATTGAAATTAGGGAATTGCGCCCAGTCGTTTGCCTCCTTTGCATTTCTTTCTGTTCCCTTTGTACTGGTAGTAGACTCGCACTGATCGTCTAGGTAGGAACCACAGGCCAGATATCGGTCCGTAAAATACAAGTGTTTTGAACTTCCGTGATTCGGGATGAGGGCACTGTAGCTAGTAAAATTACCGGTATAAGAGACCTAACATCAGTCGTCTTGGGTGACGGGCGCAGGGCAGTGTTGACGGAAAATAATGACTACTGTTATTAAATCTTATCAACAATGCATCTGTCATGTTCACCATTCTCACCTTACCTCACCACCAGGTGAGCACACTGACCGTCCCGTTCACTTGCTACATTAAGCAATGGAAAACTTCTTCGTGCAATCTCTCACTCTCCCTTCAACCTATCGCAGTCCACTGCTGAACATAGGTCTCCCCCATTTGCGCCAGATACCCGGTCCTCCGCTTTTCTCATCCAGCCTCCACCAGCGATCTTCGCAAGTGTCGGTCCATCGGATCGAGGCGTCCTACGCTACGCTTGCCGAGATGCGGTCTCCACTCCAGAACTCGTCTCCTCCAACGCCATCGTTCTGCGACATACGTGACCAGCCCACTGCCACTTCAACTTGCTGATCAGGCGGGCTATGTCCAGTGTTGCCACCTTAGCCCTTTTTTAGCTAGATCTAGCACTTTTAGTATAGGTGAACTCCTTTTTATCGATTTAGTCCGAAAAAAGCAATCTATCTCTTTTCATTGTCTTGAAAAATATTACCAAATTATGAAGTTTGACATGCTAACAAGTACTTTTTGCTAATTCATCGTCATATGACCTTTTTTTTGACGCTCTAAGAAAACGACTATGACATGATTTTTTTAGCATTTTTAAGAACAATCAAATCTTTAAATGCTCAATCTAGCCCTATCATCCCTTTTTACTTCTCAAAAAGCCTCTTTTCTAAAACTGAGGTGGCACACACTGGCATGTCAGAACTTTATTCTCTTATTATCTAATGAGATTTTCCAAAGTTCCAGTAGACTTCAGCAGTAAGTCCCGATGCAGGGAATTTGTCCGTACGCCATAACGCAATATAAACTCGGGTCCAATGATATTCTGTATATATAAGGGTAGATACGCCATCCGTGCCTCAAAATGAAACGTCAAGGAGAATACAGTTTGCAGCTGTTTGTTGGAATGTACGCTCATTCGAAATGTATGTATGTTGCTGTCGCTGCAATCGGAACACTTTTTCGATTGTTTTGTGAGCATATCACGAATCTATACTTTTTACATCATGCTCGGGTCCCGGGGAGATCACTGCGAGCCGTCTCCACAAATTGAATCCTGCGATGACGTACACCACGTATTAGTGAGTCTGCACAACTTGGGAACTATCCGAATGTAAGCTCGTGACTGGCGCGCAAGAAGACAAACTCTTTTGATTTTCTTGCAGCTGTATTTTGTGTGTGCATTTTTTAATACAGTGTTGCTTATGAAACAAAGATTACAATACAATTCAACAAACGGTTATTGTTGACAAACCAGGAATCTTGATATAAATATCCACTGACATTCACACAGCGCCATCTAGCCCCAAGTTAGGCGTAAAGCCTGTATTCTGGGTACTAACATTTTCTTTTGTAAATACATACATATTATACATACAAAACACCCAGACCATTACAAACAGACATGTTCATGCACAAATATTGTACTGCCCGGGAATCGAACCCGGAACCCTTGGTGTCGCAGCCGACGTTTCAACCGCAACACCAAATGGGTCGTCTATGTTGCTGCCTTACAGTATATATAACTTACTAGTATTGACACTCTAAGATTGCTGGAGTGACATATTATCGAACTTTACAACCACTCGTGTATTGGTCTCAGTCTTTAAACACAAACTGCCCGGTATATTATTATCCTCCTAACTACGCGCTTTCCAGATGAAATTTCTATTCAAAGTACTTCAAATATGAATTATAAGAACTTTACTCATATACCGCTCAAGATTTATCGCGGGAAGACAATAAAAATCTATTGGTTATTGGGAATGTTCACCTTAGAGAGTCGTAGATTATCCACAGTTAAGATAAAAAAACATTTCAATTATTTTATTACCTACTTGTAGCAAAAAGCAAAGAACTATTAATCAAATCAACCCCATTAAATGACAGTCATTATTTAGACGGTTCTCTTACTTTTGGTTATAGATTGTGACCTTTGTGATAAGATTTTAAGAAAATTGTATCTATAATATAATGTTTTTATAGCTTAAGTAGAAATATTCATTTCATTTTATTTGTAAAACTAATAATAAATTAAGAAAAAGTTGGTCAAAATTGCAGCGCCCTTACTACAGGATATAAAATGTTTTGGCCCAACCAAACTACTGTACCTACATTTATAGAGCAATAAAGATTTGAGTATTGAATATTCACATCATCACCAGCTCATTAAACGTCCCCACCGAGGGGCACGAGCCTACCCGTATGGTGATTAGGCCTTAGTCGTCCACGCGGCCCAGTGCGGATTGGACGACTTCACACACAACCTTCGAATCTCTTCGCAGGCGTGCATGAAGGTTTCCTCACGATGTTTTCCTTCACCGTAAGAGCGTCGGATAACGTACATATATTTTTCGAAAATTCGAAAATACATTGTACGTGTCGGATTTGAACCTCAGCCCTCCCGGTAGGAAGGCGACAGTCCGCACCACTGAGCCACCGACGCTCTGTTAAGTCAATTATCAGGTAATGTGAATATTCACATTACCTGATAATTCTACTATTAAAATCGCTTTATAGTCTAGTCCACATTAAGAACATCTTTGGCTAAATGTCTACCCATCGTTAGTTACACGTTAGGATTTTTTCCCCGAAAGGAGTTGAAAACAGCTCGTGACCGTCAAATTGAATTTCCTACACATTGATTCCAACGGGCCGACTAATTACGCAATTTAGCGATTAGTGTACAGAACCGTGCGCTCGGTGGGGGGAAGATTTATGGACTAATTTCATAGGGGCAGGTACAGAGTTATTTAATTATTGGAATTAGACAAATTGCGGAGCCGGCGTCTGCTCACTCGGCAGTGTTTTTCTTCGTAAACATTCAGTTAACTTTTTGGTGGAGACACTGTGCTTTGTGTTTGATAATTAGCAGCCGCCCTAGCTAAGACTAGCTGTTCCCGCGTATACTGCGATAAGTTTTATTGACGACCCATTTGGTGCAATGGTTGAGACTTGGCTTTTACGCGAAGGATTCCGGGTTCGATCCCCGGCAGTACAAACATTGTGTGAACGTGTCTTTTGTATTGGTCTGGGTATTCCTTTATGTATGTATTTACAAGAAAAATATGTTTATCCGTTGTTTAGTATCCATTACTACAGGCGAATACTTAGTTTGAGACTAGATGGCGCTGAGTGAATGTCAGTGGATATTTATTCATTTATTTATTCAAACTCAAAAACATTTATTTCAAATTAGGCTTACAAAAAGCACTTATGAACGTCAAAAATATACAAAAATATAATAAAAAACGATTAAAATACTAAACTAAAAATATGGGTATTTATGCTTTGAAAAAAAAGCGCTTCAGTGGTTGGCCTGTGAGTTGTTATTATTTTATTCTCCCATAGTAAAACTTAATCTAAAATTGTTTCGTTATGTCTCGCGACAAGCAGCCGCCGCGCGGTATATCTTTGCTGTATTTTCCCAAAACAAAAAGTATTGTCTACAATAAAAGTAGCATATTTTTCCTTATTACATCAGCTATCTGCCAAAAGTCCCGTCCAAATACATCCAGCCGTTTAAAAGATTAAATAATATTTTACTTATTAATACCTGGAATAAACAGACAGACAAATCGACAGACAGACAGACAAAAGTGTTTTTTTGGTGTATGTACCTTACATATTCATGTGCATGAAGAAAATATGGTATTAATATTACAAACAAACAACCAATTTTATTTATATGTAATAGATTGATTCCACCGGATTGCGTCGGGTGTTATTAGTGAAATGTCATTTATCTTGTCTACTGTTAAATTAAGGAAACTGATCCCTTTACATTAATTTTCCGGTTACAGGATTGCGGGGACATATTTCTCTATTAAAAAAGAGCTGTCTTCGAAACTGAGCCCTTTATTACTACTTAGTAGCAACAAGGGAATGTGGCAGAATATAATATCGTATATGTTGAAACCTCAGTCATCATCATCATCAGCTCAACGAACGGCCCCACCGAGAGGACGAGCCTACCCGTATAGGTGTATATAGGCCTACGTCCAGTGTGGATTGATAGACCTCACGCACAACCTTTGAATCTCTTCGCAGCGTGCGCAGGTTTCCTCACGATGTTTTCCTTCACCGTAAGAGCGCCTGCAACGGACATATTATAATTTCGAAAATTCGATATCAAATTGTACGAGCGGGATTTGAACCTGCGCTTCCTGATCGGATATAAACCTCAGAATTTTCAAAAAACCCAGCGTTCATTTTGGATTCAAACATCTAATTGTATGTCAAGAGTATTACGCATTTCTTTTACGATTCTAATGTTTTACTTATTAATGAGCTGTCTGTCATTCACTGTCTAATAGTATAGGGAGAAATCTTTTTCTCCCGATTCAAAGCGGCGAAGTGTCAATGGGAATTATTCAAATCAGAATTGGCCGGTGCGCCTCGGTGATTTGGATTCTGCTTTATTGTTAGTGAATTGAACGAAAATATCTGGAAGAAATCCCGCGTGAGCGGGTGGTTGGTGTGGACTGTTGTCTACCGATCTGGAAGGTGCAGTTCAAATTCCGCTACGTAACAATGTATTTCAAAATCAAATCAAAAATTGTTTATTATTCCTGAATAATGTACAATTATAATATGTGGAATCCCCTTTTAAGCAGAAATTGCCTGTACCAGGGACTCCGCTCTTTCATAAATGCAGTACATACAACATTGAGCAAATATCCTCAAATAAACAATTTAAGTCTGACAACATGCATCCATCAAGTTACTAGGTTTACAACAATATGCCTTACAACAGTTATACATTAAAACGAGGAGTTTCTGTTCGCCGTGCTATTCCATGACACAAGTGAATTTATGCAAGATTGTGCTTGTCATATGTTTGTACATGTGGTGTGTGCGTTGCACTCTTTTACCCAATTATAATTATAGATTACACTTATGAAGTTTATTGTAAATTTGTTTCTTTATTAATTTTGTTATATAGAAAAGCTGAACATGATAAATTGTACCATAGCAAATTTAGTTTTCTTTGGAACATGTACAATATTATAATTTCGCCTCCTTTCCACTATACCAGAAATATCGTAAATGTTGTATTTTTTCAATCTTTTTTTGTTAAGTATAAACGTCATTACAAAGCCGTCATTTTTTACTTACTTTTAGTTACAAGAATCAATGCTTAGGAAACATATTCTAACCCCTTGATCTATGCTAACTTATACTAAAAACAACATATGCTTCATGGTTCTATTCAATTATAGTTCCATAACTATATCTACTAATATATAAATTACTTCACATCTAACATAGACAAGGCTTGTTACCTCGCGGCGGCAACGTCGCGCATCGCCGCGCCCTGCGGCTTATTACTCGAGACGACAGATTTCTAAACTGAAATATATGTATAGATAACGTAGCACTACTTAAAGACAAAAAAAATATCATTATATTACTACATCCACTGATGAACGAAGGCCTTCCTTCATGATTTCCACGCGGATGGATCCCTAGCAGTTGACGTCCATCTGCTACTCGTCACCTTAAATGGTCACCTTGATTTTCTATTGTTAATTATTAATTTAACGTGTTTTTTATAAAAATAACTGTTACGACCCTATTTGAAGGAGATAATCATCATCAGCTTAGCGTCCCTACCGAGAGGTACGAACCTTGATTGCAGGTGGCTTTAATCCCGATTTCCCCTATTTTTCTTTTCCCATTCCTTTTCAAGGTTGGCAACTCACTTGTTGGTCTTTTAGAGTTGCGAGAATCCATGGATTTTTATGTTATTATCTAAAGTCATTTCGCTCAATTGATGTAAGTCACACGCCTGATCATGACAGAGTATTTTCTAAATATAAAGTGATTATTCTCTGTTAATACGAGATTGGACAGCTGGCTCGTCATCCGAGACGACGGATTGACAGTGTCCTCATCCCGAAACATAAAGTGCATAACACTCTTGTTTCACGGGACGATATCTGGCATCTACGGTGTACCTACCTAGATGACTCAGTATCTAGTCTCACATCTACTCAGATCCTTGGTAGCTTACTAGATGACTTGACATCAGTTAAACCGTCTCCTCATTTCCCTGATCTAAATAAAAGATACGTCAATCAGATATACGTATGGATACTATATACAATAACGAGCGTACATTTGTCAGGCTTCTCCATGATTGTTCGTACGTGAAGTCCCGGCGTCGAAAGTGAATACGTCTCATTACGCGTCCAGTTCCAATTACTTTGGGGCGCGCGTCAAAGGGCGCCGCAACATTCGGACTCGAAATCTCATTTTAGGGTTGCTTTTTGGGAAATGCTTTGATTCACGAACAACTGTTGCATGGATCCTTGATCAGTTGCGTCATTATTTTCTGTAGTCTAATCCACGCAGGGATGGATGGTTTTAATTTGTCGTTTCTTTTGAGAATTAAGAACTTTAAAGTAAGAAAATAACCTCCGATTATACGCTTTGTAGAATATATTTAACTTCTATAAGTATTTCGTAATAAAAACAGTTTAGTCTCGACTAACGACTTGAAAAGGTTGCTGGTAGAGGATGGATGAATACCTAGGTCTTGGAGGTTTTTTTTTTGTATTATTAATCTCTCGCAGTCCACCGCTAGTCTCCCTCATTCTACGCTAGATATTTAGGATATCCTCTACTTTAAGCATTCACCAACAAACCACAAGTTGTCGGTAAATCAGGTCGGAGGGCGTCCTACGCTACGCTTGCCAAGACTCGGTCACCACTCCAGAACTCGTCTGCTTCAACGGCCAGCGGTTCTGCACTTACTTGACCGGCCTACTGCTACGTTAACTGGTTGACACAGCAATCTGTAACTTCAAATCTTAAGTTAACAATTGCAACCTATTTTGCACACTTTGCGATCATCATACACTATCTGAGCCATCCCTGTTGTGGCTCGATTAGTATTATTTCGTACACGGAACCATGGAATTGAGTTCACATATTTGCAGTAATGATTTCGGGAGCGTTTCACTAAGGGAGTGCTTCCGAGGAGTGACCGGTCCTCGGCCGAGCGCCCTCTGGCGGGATCACGTGAGTGCCGGACCTTGCTTTGTTCGTGGAGTACATTGGAGTGGGGAATTAGTACTTATGACTCTTCAATGTGGATTGTGAACGGTCGGTGTTGTCGGCGTTCGTTTCAGTTCAGTCGTGTATAATTATGGTTTCTTTTTATATATTACATATGATTTATAATCTACAATAAGAATTAAAAAATGACTGCTTGAGAAAAATAACTTTAAATGATCTAATTAATTTATTAAATATAATAATGTTAAACACAAATTATTAAGATAAAAAAATCATTGAACTTTTTTACAATCTCTCTCTCTTCAACATTTCGATCCATTGCTGACCACATTTAGCGCCAGATATCCCGGTGGTCCCCTTTCCTCATCCAGTCTCCACCAGCGATCTTTCGTAAGTCGTCGTCCATCGGGCCGGCGGCGTCCTACGCTACGCTTGCCAAGATGTGGTCTCCACTCCAGAACTCGTCTGCTCCGAAATGAAGGCCTTGTCTGCAGCATAAGAAAGTAAAAGTTGTAGTTGGTTAAAACCACGGTGCCTAGAAGTAAATGCAAATATTTGTCTAAATTACATCATAGACCGCATCTGTAATTTCGGGGACACATTTAATAATAATAATAATAAAATCATTTATTCAGTGCCAAATACGTGCAAAGTTCTTAGTCTAAATTACAGTAAGGACACTGAAAGGTGCCCATTCAGCTTTATGTGTGTCAGCATTTAATGTACCTATGACAGTCCGTCCGTATTTTTTTATAAGTCCATGCCACCAATATGTAAAGTATTTAAGTCCATCAATGCGGCTACAAAATAAGAATATCAGAACAAAATTTGTTACAATTTAAACACACGTCATGTAAAAGTGCATCGAGCTAAGCCGCAAGTCGACTGCAACAGTTGAATGCAGCTCCCCGCAACCTTTTGACACACATACATTGTGCCTTCAACATTTTAAAGGTACAAAATTTCGCAAGGTTCGCAGTTGAATTGAAATGAAAAGTCTTTTAAAGCGACCCGCTCGTGTAATCTAAAGCATTTAATGCTCCCCAAACCGAAACGTAGAAACTGTACAGGAAAGCTAAACGGATAAAGGTTGATATACAAATGCACATATTAAATATTAAGTAAATAAATATCTACTGTCATTCACACAGCACTATTTAGATCCAAATTATGTTGCTTGCAATAGCACTCCTATTTCACGGGACGGTATCTGGCACTGCGGTGGTACCTACCTAGTCGACCCAGTATTGAGTGTACCACTTAAATTGTTGAAAATAGAATGCCAGTATTTTATTTCATGGCGCTGTCGTGCGTGCGTGTGTTTGTATGTATGTGTGAGGATACTCTATAATATACCCCTGAATTTGACTCAGTTTGTATATTATTCAAACGCAACCCTGAAGTTAATTTTTATTTTGTATATTTACCAAAGTTCGATTCCCGGTTAACAACAATATTCGATGCAGTTGGCGAACACTCACGGCGGCCCATTGTATCGCTCCACTTCTTATAATAGTCGGCCCTGGGAATTCTTTAAAACGGGCGAAATGCTCACAACATTCGAGAAACTGACTCGTTATAAACACTGCATGTGGGACTTCTTGGCCTGGTTAAGCGGTTGTTTAATATTTGCAGTTAACTTGAACGCTAGTTATATGGCCTGGAATGAGAATACACCCTGAACTCCTGGTAAAAGTTTTCTTTTTGAAAAGTAATTGAGGCACTGCTGGTTTTCTTTTAAGGATCCATCCATCTGATCGTAACTGCGCCCTATACTATTTTAATTTTTGGCACAAGAATTTGACACCCCCTTTTTACTATAATGTGATGTAATCCTTGAAAAGACGACTATTACACTAAGTAATCCGGGTTCAATCCCCGGCCAGTACAAATATTTGTAGACATGTTATGTCTGTTCGTTACGTTATGTACTAAATGACGAGTATATTTAATAATAATAATAAATATTCAATTTAATAAGCAAGTTGAAGTGGCAGTGGACAGGGCGCATAGTCCATAGAACCGATGGCCGATGGGACGGAAAGGTTCTCGAGTGGCGACCACGTAATGTAAACCAATCGTGGGCCGAGCCCAACCGGATAGACAGAAGACCTGGTTAAGGTGGCGGGTAGCAGATGGATGTCAACTGCAAGGGATCGGTCCGCGTCGAAATCATTAGGGGAGGCCTTCGTTCAGCAGTGGACATATTAGGCTGTAATGATGATAATGAAATGGCGTTGTATGAATGTCGGTAAGTATAAAAATATCTTCCAAAGCAAGGCACCGTAGTAGGAATAGCTAATCAAGATTCTGATAAGCAGTTACGTGACGTCGTTACCCGTCGGCAACCATTTCCATGTTCTGCGACAGACGTAGGAACATTTTTTCACCGCCCCGGGGTCTTACTAAGCAATTTGCCTGAGTAAACAATCTGTATTCCGCGCTACGAGTCTACGACCGTCTTGTCTGGTAAGGGAGGAGACACTTGTCTAGCGGAACTGTGACAAAGTATTGTGACATTCAAGTATTAGTGATATAGTATCTGTGATTTTTCGGATAGTATTAACTATTTATTTGACAAAGAAACTAATTCAGATAGTAGTCAGAAAATGGTAGGTGTTTGTTAAAATATTTTTCTTTATATATGATAGGAAGAAATTATTGATTTTAGTTATTAATTTTTTGAGCTCAATTTGTTTGGTACTAATCCGAATATGTTTAAATGTAATGTCGTTAATAATATAACCTTAATTAAACAATTGCAAAAAAAAAAGCGTTGTAACGTTTTTAAAATTAAGTCATATGATGAATTTTTAAGAGGCTCCATAGTTTTCTGTAACAAAATTCATATATATGACTTTCGGTGCTTATTATTTTTATATTACTAAAGATTGTTTGCTGTAAACTTCTCTGTATAAATTAAATAATGCAAGCATTTCACCACAACATGTACAATTGAGTATGAAATCACTATTACTCGGTATCGAGTGACCGAAAGCATTTCTACTCATCTTACCTACTTAAACACAAATAACCCCATTGTCATATCCCGGGGCTCTTGTTGTGATAGCCGTAAAGGCCAAACTCCAATGGATTTACATTCTCTTCGATGCGAACGGCCAAATTTTATCTAGCGTCTCTTGTTTTCGGAGTGAAACCATGAATTTAAAAATGGATTTAAATTGTATGTTATTCATGGCTTCGGATATAAAAGACACATGTAAAAGTCTTGCTTTGAGATTACATTATGTATTCTAATGTATAATATGTTTATTTTTCATGACATTGTACGAATATATTATCTATCTGTATCTATTGTTGAGTAAACTCGGCCTCTTGAACCGTAATGAAATGAATTGAAAGTGAAATGAGAAAGGGATTTACCATTAAAAAGCTTATTGAAATGTTACATTTTGATTTTGAGCAATAAATTAGAAATTATTATTATTTTCAAAATTAGAGCTCAGAAGGCCGGTATAGCGACTTATTTTTGAGCAATTTTCACGTTGTGATTTTCAACTATTTATTTTAGAACTTGCTTATTTTTTACGTGATCATTTTACAAATATGTATTAATTTTATTTAACAAATGCTTAATTTGATAACCGTGATGCATTGAGTATAGCAAAGACAGTTGATTTTCTCTACGAGAGACAACTACTTATTGGAAAGACATGCTTAACATAGTATTATTGAAAGTGATTATGAAAAAGTTTTATCCATAATTTTAGATTTTTGTTCTAGAATTATAATATTTGTCACACAAATTTATATATTATCTTTTAAATAAGTTCCTAATAACAAAATGACACCTAACATCGGGTTGTTTCGGGTGACGGGCATCGTGCGGCATTGACGGAGAAAAGTAACTGTCTATCAGTTGTTATATAAAAAAGTAATAGCGTGATGTTCAGTAAGCCTGATCATAATTTAAAAAATCTATCAAAAACGGATAAAATTCGCAGGACGCGCCGGTGAGCCAGCAGCTTTGTCTCGACCAACTTTGATTATCCCTTTAAAATGACTAAAGTTATCAGAAAACTCGAGTGCGCCATGATCCCCAGTTTGCTCTAACTTGTTCGCACAGTTTATAATTAAACTCGGGTCAAGTCCTAGCGCTGCGCAAGTTTCTTTGTTTGTCTACCAACTACTGCTTTAATTACACCTTAAGTGGTTAATAAATTAATAAATATTCTTGTCGGTGCATCCTAGGTTCTAGACGAAGTTTGTTCTTTAATTAAAATTGTGAGATTATTTTTATCACAAAGCCCTTTCAGTCTTCTAGCTCATATAGATCAAAGTCATCTAATCTGATGTAGCTTTATTCACAAACAGAATTCATTAATTCGATTCAGGTTTAGAATAAGCACTTATAAATATCATACTATAAATCAAAATAAAGGATATAAATTTAGAAAAATATAAGATAATATGTACATTTTCACCATTGAAAAAAATACGCCATAACCGCTTCGCTTCTAGAATAGCTATGTTCTGAGCGGAAGAGTAAAACAAACGGTGAATTTACTGAATACTATGACCTGTATCTTTACGTCACGAAAATACAATATGGTCCTTTATTTGGATTCCTAGTTTGTCATGCTTAGCGTTAGTTGGAACCCACCACAAGATTGGCCGCTTTTTGTTCTGCGCATTAAATGTATGTGGAATCAAAGGAAAAGACTAAACTGTATATTACTAAGTAGTTTTCCAATCGCGCGTTTCACATAAAAGAACTGATCGTGAAGTGCATATAAAAACCCTCTTATCTTTATGAGGAATATTTCTAAATAGCTCCCTACTGTATTGAAATGTTTATAGAAAGAAAACTCTTTTTGAATAAAGGATTAATATAAAGCTTCAGGCATTATCGGCTTTGAAACAAAAGGTTTATTTTGCGGAATGTTTTTAATGTTGATACTAATTAGTAGCAACTATGCCACGAACAACTTTCATAATTAAATACAATGTTCATCAAAAAGGTAAATGTAATTAAGATTCCTGAATTTTTAAGAAAATACTCTTTACTTACTTTGTTATAATAGCCCAATAATGTAAAAAGTGATAGATTGACGACGCATTTGGTGTTGCGGTTGAGACGTCGGCTGCAACACCAACGGTTCCGGGTTCGATCCCCGGGCAGCACATTTGTGTGCACGAACATGTCTGTTTGTAATGGTCTGGGTGTTTAATATGTATGTATTTTACAAAAAAACATATAAGTATGTTTATCCGTTGTTAAGGACCCATAATACAGGCTTCACGCTTAATTTGGGGCAAGATGGCGCTGTGTGAATGACTGTGGATATTAATTATTATTATTTATTATAGATACTTGATATACTCACAAAACAATCGAAAAAAGTGTTCCGAATGCAGTGACAGCACACATACACATATTTTGAATGAACGTACATTTACCTAACAAAGAGCCTACAATTGTATTCTCTTTGGCGGTTCGATTTTGAGGCATGGATTGCGTATCTACCTTAATATATACAGAATATTATTGTAATAGGCCAATGAGTGGATTGTACTAAGAGAATTACGTCCACCTCCAAGATAAGGAAGTTAGGTAGGGGTTTTGCTATAACCTCCACGCTTCGCGAGCGGGTCGGAGGCAGCAGTGCATTTTAAGGTTAAGTTGAATGGGAGACTATTGCGAATAGAAATGAAACACTTGAGTATTTGTCCTAGACAGACAATATAGTGGTTTACCATATTATGTAGCCTATATTATGTAAGGAAGTCGGGCTCATTGGTGTGGGCTGTTGCCTTCCGAGTGGAGGGTGCAGGCTCAAATCCGCTACGTACCAATGTATTTATGAATTTTCGGAATTATATGTACGTTAATCCGACGTTCTTACGGTGAAGGAAAACATCGTGAGGGAACCTGCGCACGCCTGCGAAGAGATTCAAAGGCTGAAGTGTGTGTGCGTGAAGTCGGCCAATCCGCACTGGGCCCGCGTGGACGACTATGGCCTAAACACCTTTACGGGCAGGTACTCTCGCCCTTCGATGAGGACGTTTATGAGCTGATAATAATGATTATGTGGCCTATATATTCTCATTCAAACACAGTTTAAAAAATCAATTCCAGGTTTAAATATCTGCGTTAAAGTGCAACAAGCTGCAACGGGAACCTGAACTGTTTCACCATTCCGTTTCGTGTGCAAATTATGGTAATGCTGCAATTCATTTTGCTAAGTACACCTAGGTGTTAATGTTCTATTTCAGGATTTATTTTGTACATGGTAGGAAATATTTCTCTCTTTTTCATATTATTTTAATAAATAGAAGCACACTGTCAGAATGAAATAAGGTGAGCCAATAGTATCTTTATTTTCTTGAAAACTGAAAAAAGTTAATATAGTTAATATCCATACGAGTCCAAGGAATTTTTATACATTAACAGTCGACAAAATTACTGCAGACTGACTATATGTTGAAAAATATTCCAGTAGGTAGTAAAATGAGAAAATATAAAAAATATATTTTCGCTTTATAACACCCGGAAAACGTGCAGGTTTACGCTGCTTTCGTTGGCTACTATTTTCTCATGTATTATAGGGACCGCCCGCACAAAGCGGCTTAGCATAATCCGCAAACAAATAGATCATCTAAAATGCAGCGGCATGTAGTCTTGCAGCCAGAGCCCACCCTCAGACAGGACGTATTAAAATTTCCAGAGTTTAACTTTGGGGTGCGTTGCGGCCCGTTTTGCACATACCTATAACATTCAAAATTTACTATATAGCCCCAATGCCTCGATTCAGATATCAAAATGGGCTTAACAGTACTTGGAATAAGACTCAGTATCTATCCACCAAATAGGCGTCCCTAATCGACAGGAACTTGTTGAAATATTAATGGGTACGTTATGCTCAATTTCCTGGTTTCCAACGAATAGCTATCGGTGTCTTCACCCTTTAAATTGTTAATCGGTTGGTGTAAGTGAAATTAGTGAATAATCAGCTGTGTAGTGTAATATATTCTGATATGCAAAAGTACGTGCATTTTTCGACATTTCTCGAATCAAAATTAATTAAAAGAAAACAATATGTCCAGATGAATAATGCGCAATTTCGTAATACTCATAAAAAGATAAGAGCTGTACATAATGGAACTTACATAACGAAATATTCAGCAGCAGACGTAGTCATGGTAAAAATCTATAGATATTTGATAGCATTGTCACTGGATATTATCTAGTACTTTTTGAGATTTCACATAGTTGTTTCAATACTTTTTGATGTGAAATATTCGTCGTAACGTAACTCTCCATTGAAGTGAATATAAACACACACACAGACACAATAAATAGAGCACTTAAAATGACAAATAGTTTACATAGATTTAAAACCGAGCCGTCAAAAACGGTTAGCAAATTGAAATTCGTCGATTCTAACGAATAGAATGAAAACGTGAATTGGACACTCGTCACTTGCGTTAGCGACAAATACATGACAGCGTGAAACACAAAATTGTGAAAAATTAACATGAGAATTGTCTTTTAAACCCAATGACCTAGAGAAATCCCACAAAAATAAAGTAAACTGTTCTGAATAAAAGCGTTATCGTTTGTTTCATGTGTGCCTAAAACTTAGAGTTTGAGAAATTAGTATATAATTTAGTTGGTACTTGTTATTAGTTGGAAAATGGGATCACAAATAGTTAACATGGCCAACACATTTTGCTTTAATTTATATCGTAAAAATATAATCAAATAATTGAGATTTTATAAATATTAAATATACATAATTGGGGATCTCAAGAATTTAGTAAGCTCTGAACATATTTTTAAGAAACTATTAAACGAATAATCGATTACAGTGCACAATTATAAGTCTTTACTAATTGTACTATTGAGTAGTTCCAATCAACATGAATGAAAATAAAATCGATAAAACTTGACACAGAATTTATTTAAGAATTAATAAATTCAAAACGTCCGCTGGACGATAGATGTACTCGACGAACTGGATAAAGCTTTCGACAAAGTCACATTTACAAAAGGCGTAGTGTCAGCCGCCGCTCAGTTGATTATTCCAATTTTTCGCGCCCGCTCGTCCCGTTAATTGTTTTCGCAGCCATTCGCTCTTCAATTGACTTTACAATTTCAAATTGTTATTTCATTCGTGATGGGTTGCCATGTTTTTAGGGTATTTCACGGTACGCAGCCCCATGGGTGCTGTTGCCTCGTATTTGGAATTTTTAAATAAATTTATTTCTACTCGCACATAAAACTGTTTTATCTTCTTTATCCTTTATACAAGTAATAAGACTAACTTATTGTCTGATTTTACCAGACCTCAATGCACACATAAAATTAATAATTTATCAATAAGCAAGTGCAAGTTCAAATTCTGGCGGAATACCAATGCCTTTTCGAAATTTTATTGTACGTTTATCCGACGCTCTTATGGAGTAGGTAACCATTTTGAATCTCTTCGGGGGCGTAGCCCCGAAGAGATTCAAAGGTTGTGCGTGCAGTCGGCCAACTACTGGGGTCCGCGTGGACGACTAAGGCCTATATACCCTTTATGGGTAGGCTCGTGCTCCTCAGTGAGGACGTGTCATAAGCTGATGATGATGACGTCAAGACAACAAATTTTCTTACTTTTTGTGATTTTGAACTTGCAAATGGTCGTTTGCTTCTTTTTAAATAAAACAAAATCTTAATAAAATACTTCCACGCGCAGTGATTAAATTGTATGATGTTTGTCATACGTAATCTAAAGCGCAGCTCAGGTATTTCATGATTAACAAATAACTACACTAAACCTGAAGTGGTGAAATGTCTCAATTTATTAGAGAAAAGCGTGTCACACGCTGTAAATATAAAATGGCCGCGTAAATCATAGCTGACCACGCCCTTCTACAAATTACGTTTTCATGTTAAACACATTTTTATTTCTATGCGAGTGCTATTTTATGTGTTAATTAACTTGAACTATTTCTGATTTTTGTAATGTAGAGCATCGGTGGCTCAATGGTATGGACTGTTGCCCTCTTACCGGGAGGGCTGAGGTACAAACTCTGCCACGTACCAATGTGTTTTCGAATTTTCGAAATTATATGTACTTTGTCCGACGCTCTTACGGTGAAGGAAAACGTCATGAGGAAACCTTCATGCACGCCTGTGAAGAGATTCAAAGGTTATGTGTGAAGACGTCCAATCTGCACTGGGCCCGCGTGGACGACTAAGGCCTAATCACTCTATACGGGTAGGCTCGTGCCCCTTGGTGGGGACGATTAATGAGCTGTAGATGATGATGATTTCTGATTTTTGTAATGTAGGGTCTAGTCTTTGCTCTTTTTAATGAGTTAGGACATCTTGACATATGAGTTTTATTTAGAGTATCGTCATGTCGAGCAGCGTACAAGGCCCTGGCGACAAGCCAACAAGGTACATTATGTTCATCATCAGCTGCATTATATTCAACGATAAAATTTATTGCTAAGTAAGATTATGAATTTAGATTTAGCACGAAATTAATGGAAAATGGGGGAGACCTATATCCAACAGTGGACTGCGATAGGTTGAATAAGAATGAATAGGAATACGCTTTTAAGAATATTCAAATGAATGTTCTTAAAAGCGTATTCCTATTTAAGTCCAAAAATTATGGACAATTATATCACGAATTTATAAATAGTCAGGATTTTTATCAAACAAAAGTGTTTATTGGCGTATGTAGTATTTTACAATTCTTACGTTAAACAAAAAAAATCATTTGCTTATCATAAAAATTGAGTACTTCTGCGAAAATGTTGATTAGATGAATATTCAATAATACTATTTATAAAGGAAATTTTAGTACCTTAATCTCAAAACCATTTTACAGCTAACGTCGGCGTTGTTTTATCGTAGTTCCCCGTACTCCTATTTAAATAACCGGAATATCTTGAAGAGATACAACTTACATTTCAAAGATATCTCGATTGTCTCGGCCGATTACGGCATCTTTAAGAGGAACATAAACGAATTATTTGTCACCCTTTGTCGGGGCTCAGTTCTTATTAACAAAAGCTTAATCGTCCAAATGGGGCTGAATTTGGAGTTCAGGGTTTGTAATATACAGAAGGCATGTATTGTATTTGTGTAGGAAGATTTTTATTAGTAAATCAATAATCTGTCTACTATTAGAAGAAATTAGTATACAAACTGAACATTTCTAGACAAGCATTAAACTATTGATGAATTTGAATTATTTTTTTTTACTAATTTTAATCTGTTATTTTTTAAGATATTGAAATATGTGATTTTTTGAAAAACATTATTTAATAACAATATATTTATATCTGAAATGAAATTCTACTTTGTGGTAGAATTCACTTGAAATCTTTAACTCTTATGACTTTTCATTAAAAGAGCTCTTATTTGTGTAAAGTTTGAAGGAGTATTTAAGGAGTTATGAGCATAGGTATAACAAACCTTAAAACTATATGAATATTTTTACTTCCCCAGAAACTTTAAGCGTTACAATTATTGGGCCTACCTTCTGTAAATATGCAATGTTTGTTTCGTTAATCTTTCTAAAAGGTATATTTAACGCGGACATAAATCCATCCTTTTGTTTCGTAATCTATCTCGTAAATAGAGTGATCGTTTGAATATACACTTTGTTGTTTCAGATATTTGTTGGTTCAAATCTCTGTAAAAATATTTTATTTCGCTAGGATGACGTTTTAAAAAGTCATGATTAGAGAGTGAAAAAGCTAAAGAGTTAGTGGAAGGGTTAGTGGTATATTTGTGGGGTTAGCTTTAAGGTTTTAAATAAAATGACTTAATGTTTGAATTTTTTTCTAGGTGGTAGACTCGATACAGAGTCGTCTAGGTAGGTACACCACTGCGAGGCCAGATATCGTCCGTGAAATAGGAGTGATTTGCACTTATATATTTCGGGACGAGAGGGAGGGAGGGCAGTCATCATCACCATCACCATCAGTTCATTCATCGAGGGGCAAGAGCCTACCCGTGCCGCGTGTATAGGCCTTAGTCGTCCACGCGGGCCCAGTGCGGACTGGCTGACTTCACGCCAACCTTTTGATCTCTTCGCAGGCGTACTCAAGTTTCCTCACGTTGTTTTCCTTCACTGTGAGAGCGTCGGATAATGTACATATAATTTCGAAAATTCGAAATCATATTGGTACGTGGCGGGATTTGAACCTTCGTGCTCCTGATATGAAGGCAACAGTCCTTACCATTGAGCCACCGATGCTCTGGTCAGGGCAAATGACGCAAAATAGTGACTACCAACTGTTATTAATCCTATCCTTCAATAGGTACTACTTCTGCCATGGTCAAGCGTATTCATTTCCACCAATAGCAACAGTCCACACCAACGAGTCACCGACGATTTTTACATTTTAAAATTTTATTTTACGTTTTGATATTCTGAATGGTCCTTAACATACCATAAGTGGTGTACCCGTGCATTCTATCACCATGATAAATGCCCAACCACATGACAAGTCCCTAAAAACAAACAGCTCGCGGACCATGAATAAGCGGCGACGGAAGGGTTAAATGTTAATGTAATTTGCCTAAAATATTCACACAATTAACCTCCGCTTCAGAAGTATGATAATTTTTTAATGAACGCAGTGCTCTTACTTTTCCCCGTTTTGTTTTTCAACATAATTGCATATTCTTTT
Organism: Leucinodes orbonalis; assembly: GCA_019425675.1. Taxonomy (NCBI): domain Eukaryota; kingdom Metazoa; phylum Arthropoda; class Insecta; order Lepidoptera; family Crambidae; genus Leucinodes; species Leucinodes orbonalis. The sequence goes on from PQWD01001037.1 coordinate 19,002, forward strand.
TTATGTCCGGATTTGTGTGCGTTTTTGTATTGGACTCGATGTTTCTATGGTGCTTGAGCAATCCTTGAGGATTACCATTTAGCACAAAACTGTAACTAGCTGTAATAATGTACTTAAATTGTAATCTGTTGTTTACAAAAATAAATATGAAAATATGTTAATATTTACAATAAAAAAATAATAGTATGTATCAGTTACTTGACTACTAGAGCGTCGGTGGCTCAGTGGTGTGGACTGTCGACTTCCTACCGGGATGGCTGAGGTTCAAGTCCCGACACGTACCAATGTATTTTCGAATTTTCAAAAATATATGTACGTTATCCGACGCTCTTACGGTGAAGGAAAACATCGTGAGGAAACCTTCATGCACGCCTGCGAAGAGATTCGAAGGTTGTGTGTGAAGTCGTCCAATCCGCACTGGGCCCGCGTGGACGACTAAGGCCTAATCACCGTATACGGGTAGGCTCGTGCCCCTCGGTGGGAACGTTTAATGAGCTGATGATGATGTATCAGTTACTTAATTATATAAGTACGTTATACAGTTACTGCCCGGTGATCGAACCCAGAAACCTTGGTGTAGTAGCCAACTTCTCGACCATCACACCACATGGGTCGTCAAAACTATCCCAAAGGTCACGATTCATATATTTAATAACTTGGCATTTCAGCACTAATTTAAGCGTAGGTTATGTTAGGGGCAACGTGCGGTAAAGGCCAAAATCATTTGCATATTGCGGCGACCGTCAGTAGCCGCCGCAGGCTCATAATCATTACTCGCCGAGTGAAATTGGCCCCTAAGGTGTTCTTGTCTACACCACTTTATTATCCCTTAAGCGTGTTCACTCATGCTAATGTGGGAGCTTTGATGTGGCGGTTGGTTGGGGATTAAACAATGAGCTGGACGTTCACTCCTTGCTCTGGAGACTTGACGAAGGTAGGTTGCTTTCAGTTTAGAGAGCTCTAAGCTTGTGTGACTATATTCAGCGGGAACAGTATACAATTTGGTAAAGCTCTTACCGTGATATGGACCTATATAATTAGGGCTATCACTGGTGAAACGTGTTACGTACGAGTGACTTTGTTTCGTATAATTTTCGGTGTTAGCGAACTTATGCCTCTACCCAGCGAAAAACTGTTTTTCTTTTAAATTAATCAAGTTGAATGGGGCTATGCTAACTTTATACATATATGATAAATATATAAAGGTTTCATTCTCTCTTCAACCTATTGCAGTCTACTGCTGGACATAGGTTTCATTCATTAAAAGTGAAATATTACGTGATGAAAAAAACCTATAGTCAGCAGGAAACTTAAAACACACGCAATATACAGCATTGGGACACCTTTCTCAATTAGTGCTATTTGCGAGTACATCAAGTATTGTATTGCTTTTTGGATATCGCTTATGGAAGTGCAATATATTAAAAAACATTCTCGCTGAAGAAACAGAAGCTGAGTCGAATTTACACAAGTTTTATAATTAAAATATTGTAGTTGCCCGTTTTGGATACATAGAGTTTTTGCGTTTACTGGAGTACTATGGTTTGTAACTATTTGAATCATTTCTCTCTCTCTTCGACCTTTCGCGGTCCACTGCTGGACATAGGTCTCCCCCATTTTGCGCCAGATATCCCGGTCCTCTGCTTTTCTCATCCAGCTTCCACCAGCGACCTTTCGTAAGTCGTCGGTCCATCGGGCCGGAGGGCGTCCTACGCTACGCTTGCCAAGACGTTGTCTCCACTCCAGAACACGTTTAATTATTTACTTTATGGAAATTGTGTGCATTATATTTTTTAAATTATATGTAATATAAGTATTTGTTTGTACTTTATTTTTATTTATGCAATAAAAAACCTTTTGTTTACATAGTAAGAATTCTACGTTGGCCTTAAGTTAAGAATACTGATAAATTAATATTCACACAGTGCCATCGAGCCCTAAGTTATGCGTGAATCATGTTATATGGTTACTAAACAATTGTTGGACATACTTATCTCTAATCCACAATTTACATACAAAAATAGCATTAAATATCTTTATGTTGGTTTTAATTGTTTGTGTCGGAAAAAATGGGTGCTATACATTAAAAATAAACAGCTTTGAATACCTACATATTTATTGAAATTGTTTGTGTCGGAAAAATTGGTGCACCTGCACTTTGCGTCGGAACTGCATCGTTGCGTGTTACGACATTGCTAATTTAACTGAATTTCGGTAATGGGCCGCAGACTGCGTTTAATGTACTCTGTACTGCATCTGTTGCGTGGAAAGTATGAAGTTAAACAAAAAGAAAACAGTAAAAAAAAGCGCCATCTAGCTCTAATTTAAGGAGCTTGCTGGTACGTACTTCTTTATTCTTTTGCAGACTACTGCTGGAGATAGGTCTTTCCATTCCCCTTGCGTGTATTACAGGTACTAAATAACTAATAAATACGAATGTAAGCGGAGGACCGGGATATCTAGCGCAAAATGGGGGAGACATATGTCCAGCAGTGGACTGCGATAGGTTAAATAGTAGTATAGTATACGAATGTATTAGTCAATGACATTAAGGCCAATTTGTATCACTTGTACCACCAATGGTACTAGTTCATAGTACTACGGGTCACTAGTACCATTGATGGTTCAAATGATACAATGTTGTATCGCTTGTACCGTCAATCAATCAATGGTATTAGTCAATGATACAAATGACTCCAGACGGTTTTTTGTAAATACATGCAATATATAAATAGAAACAAGGCCAATACCAACAAAAATGTTCATACACACAAATGTTTGTACTGCCCGGGGATAAAACCCGGAACCCTTGATGTAAAAGCCGACTGCTCACCCATAACCTACACCTCAGGGATCGTCCAAATATTATACTTCACATGACGTGCAAAGAAGTACGCAAACAAATTTAATGACTACAAAACCACAGCATTTGTTCGAGTCTTGGTCTTGTAAGGGTGTTTGCATACGAGCAATTGCAAACTGGTCAATACCTATGACAATGAAAATATACATTTAAACACGTGAGCTTCAACCTTTCGCGTCTTCAGCTGGTTATTGGGATACGTTTGGCATTCCGATCCTATACTTTTATTATCTCGGTCTCCTTTGACTTTTTGCAAGTCTCCTTACGCTACACATGCCAAATGTCAATGATATGGTCCCGATCCAGTAATTATCTCTAAGACCCTTATTGTAGAATGAGACTCAACGTTGATCTTTACTAAATTGACTTAGAAAGGGATGGTGCTATTTATAGTATAGGCGTTATCCCTTTCTCACTATACTTAAGTGAAGATCAACGCTTGAGTCTCGTTCTAGAATACAGGCTTAAAGTCAAACTTTTACTCTCAACAATTAAAAAGTTGAGAGCATTCGTTGTTTCTTCATAGTACGAAGTGTCTGTGGATAGCGGTATCACTTCCTACAAGGACCGTCTTCATGTGTGCCTTCGGAATAAAATCAATAAATGTAGTTGTAATGCCTTTAAATAGCTATTATATACCATATCATCTCATGTTCATAACAGAAAATTACGTTACAACTTAATTTGGGCTAAATAATTATTGTAAGGCTCGTTGGCATAGCGGTAACTGTGTTCTGTTGGCGATAGTACCAGCTAATCAATTATTGACGATCCGTGTGGTGTAATTGGTTGAGATGTCTGCTCTTACTTACACAAGGGTTCCGGGTTCGATCCCGGGGAGAACAAACATTTTGCGCATGAACATGTCTGTTTGTAATCGTCTGGGTGTTTTCTATGTAGGTAAAATATGTATGTATTTACAAAAAAAGCTTAGTTTGTGGCTAGATGGCGCTGTATGAATGTCAGTTAATATTTTATTATAATAATAATAAGAAACGTCGCATGACTGTGGTCGCCCTAACAACAACAGCGCGTGCTTGCCCGCCGGCTGAACCTGCGGCGGCCATCTTGTGCCATCTGTCGAAACCAACCAAACTGATTGTGATTTGGCAAACAATGTTAATAGCATACAGATGTAGAACAATTTGGCTCAGAACGATCGGAAGAGTTTAATATAAAACAATTCAGGACAAAATACATGTTTAAATCGTTTGGGGTCGAAACATTAGGCTCATGGGGACCAAGTGCCCATAAACTGTATCGTGGATTGGCTAAGCGTTTGACAGAGAGTTTTCCGGGACGATATGACATGGAGTCCTTCAAAAAGAAAGCATCCCTGTGATCTCAGTTGTTGCAAATGTCCATGTCGGTGACACTTTTCATCGTTTGCCTCCCTATTTTATATAAAAAAGTTTTTTACGATACGAAGGCTGGTCTTTATCTCGGACAGAGAATTAGCCTAGCTATTCAGTGCGGCAACGTGACCAGCCTCTTGGGCACCTTTTTACATGATGGCGATTCAAAAGTCCCTAAGAACAAAATTTTTTTTTATAAATTTACGTTTTTTAAGCTATTTATAAATACGTATATAATTTTTCAATTGTATTTTATTATAATAAAATTTGTAATATATCTAATAAAATATGTAGGACAAAATTCACTCGAAATTTGCTTTCATGAGTTTTTATTGTTGCTTGGAATTTACTATCAACTTCTTATCTAAGGTCATTGTGTTTATCATTATATTTGCTATTAACCTGTACCTTACTACTGAAGGGCACATTTCTTCTCCGACTAGGTGGTATACTCGATACTGAGTGGTCTAGGTAGGTACCACCGCAGTGCCAGATATCATCCCTTGAAACAGGAGTGTTATGCACTTTTGTGTTTCGGGATGAGGGCACTGTAGCTAGTGAAATTACCGGGGATAAGTGACCTAACAACATCTGTTGTCTCGGGTGATGGGAAAAGTGCGGCATTGATGGAGGATTATAACTGTCGGTCAGTTGTTGGTCTCCTTTAATGCCGCTCTGTCATGGTCTGGCGTATCACTTACCATCAGGTGAGCGTTCAGACCGTCCTATACACTTATAAAATAAAAAAAAACACCACATAGATATCGGTTCAACTTAACTGAACGTCACATGGTGTAGGATATTATTACTGAACCATGACCTGACAGTGGCCTAATCCGGACTACTACGAGTGGGTGTTGACTAATAGCATCCTGAGAAAGTAGCTGTCCTTTAGGACGTAATATTTTTTTAAATTTTAATATTAGGCATGTTTATTTGGATGTAGTTAAGTGATTTTATTTTTATCTAATCTATTTCCATTCAATGTTGTTGGATTAATATTCGAAAGAATTGATTTCTTTTGAATAAGGTGATGACGATGCTGGTTCAACAAAAAATATCGTCTGGTAACGATCACTGCAATCGTTTATGAAGTTTTACTCACTTTATCATTAAATATTTTGTTTGCTATCTACATGTTTGTAACTATGCTGTGCCATGATATGTATCTATTTACAAAAAAAAAGTATGTAAGTAAGTGTGTTTATCCGTATTAAGTATCCATATTCCAGGCTTATGCTTAGTTTGGGGCTAGATGGCGCTGTGTGGATGCCAGTGGATATTTATTTATTTGAATGTGACATATAATGTGTTTTTTGTTCCATTATTTATCACGTTTACACGTGTAATTAAAAGGCGGCATTTTGTTCCCCGCGGTCCTTTTAATCCGTATTATCCCATCCGCTGCAAAGTCCCGGGATGACCGCGCTTGTAAGGTACATTTCAAATGAGGGATCCTCGTGTCTAGGGCTCGGACTTCAAAGGGCTGGAATGAGCGGATTAGCTTTAAATGCTCTATTCAGTACGTAGCAGTCCGTTACTGGTATCTTGACATGACATCCCATTTGGTGTAATGGTTGATAAGTCTGCTTCTACAACAAGGGTCTCGGGTTCGATCTCTGAACAGGACAGACATTTGCGTGCATTATTGTTGCTGTGTGTTTTGGCCTTGGTGTTTCTGTGTAACA